>LJIJ01000243.1:0-162735 GCA_001718145.1 Orchesella cincta | reverse complement strand
CTGCGCGACACAAACTCAATTCGGGTGGTAGAAATATAAAAACCCCCAGAGTAATAAAAGCGATGACAAATACGGAGCCTAATAATAATTAAGCAGTAATTAAGTAATTAACATCATGTTCGCAGTGTGAATGATACTTCCTATTGTCTCCTCTGGTGTATTGAGAGTAAGAAATGAGTAGACTTCAAGTATGATTGAAATGCTTAAAATTTCATGCATTTTGTTGGGATGGCATGAATTCCAAATGTGCATGTTTTGATAGTATGGCCAGGTATTTGTTTCCTTGTTATATGATTGCCGGATATTCTTATGCGATTAAGGTATCTGTTTTGTCCTTTTGTCACTACAAAAAAGTGAGCATGAATTGTTTATCAAGCCTACTAATAAATCACGAATGAAGAATGCACAATTAATTTCCCCACATTAACTATAAACATAATGCGTGTATAAGAAGCATATACCAAAACAAACTAATTCTCTATAAAATGAGTGGTACAGGTATGTATAGTTTGTAGTAGGTGCGCCCCGACTATAGGGATTCAACTAGTCTGAGTCAGCGTAGGTCCCGAGGGTTACGAAATATGGCCTTCCAAAATAGCTAAAGTTTTATATGCGACACAACTATTCAGTAAATTCACATAATAGAATCGAATTGCCAAGCTGTATTAATTTGGCCGAAAGTCTAAATTAAAAAACGTAAATTAATAAAATATAGGCTAAGGTCGGTCAACAATACGCTACATATTTTAAAATCCAATTATGCGTTTGAGCCACTTCGCGAATATACTTCCCTAGAAATGAAAAATGATGCAAACTGAGAGCTCACAAATTCACTTTCCCAATTCAGATGTTCTGCATCTTCTCTCGTTTAGAATGAAGCTAAGCTTTTTGCAGTACATTTCCATAGATATATTACTATAACATAGAATTCTATATGCACCCGGTTTAGATACCTTTGCAGTAAATTGATGTGTTGTTTGAATTCGAAAAGGGCAACAAAGGTGGACAATAAAAAGAAGCTTTCCGATTTCCGAAGCTGTCTTTTCCCTAAAAAGTAGTTTTTACCTATACCATATTTTCATTTAAAAAAGTGTAGGTGAGTTATTTGGCAAACTAATGACCTACAACTGAAATTCTATCAGACCACTATTAACGCATATTAAAGTACCAGATGTCAGATCCGGCTATTTATAGATCAAATCTTTCCTGCACGTAATTCAATGATTGATCATACACACATCAAAAGGTTCATATTCTACAGTTTCCTCTAATAAACCTGCATAGCATCGATCTAACTACCTATTATAATGTTCTTCATCCATTTCTCACATGTCAGATAGCTTAAAAGTAGCTAGTCCAGTCAATGAAATTTCTCTATTGATACAATTTTGTGGGTTATGAAATTAAATCCTTTCCAAGAACAATCCAATAGGAAATTAAGTAAACATGACATCTATTTTTTTACAGTTACAGTTTTTTCCAAAATAGAATCTCAATGATTAACAAAACTCTTGACAGCATCTGCAATTATATGAGTACTGTATGTATAACTTCTCTTTTCCTTTTTGTGACTTCATAATCACCAGTTCAATACCTAGTCCTCTGTTGCATAACTTCTGTATTATTTTTTGAGAACGATTATAACGATTATAACAAAAAGTAATAATCGTTGCAACACTTCTCATGCAGAGATTTATTATTACATAATATATAGCTATTGGAGTTATACAATCTTTAGCTTAAACCCAACCTCAGGCTTTATGACTCCGTTCTCTGACATTATTCAATTGCGATAAGAAATAAAGAAATGCGAGGTGGGAAAAGCATTTAGTTAGCGGTGACGACAATGAGCTATGTGACTTATTATGTACCTTTAGGTAAGTACATATTAAGAAGACTTGGTATGCCGTCTGTCGTCGTCGTCTTTCTGTGTCTGTACGCAGGATAACTTTCGACCCGTTTGGCTTTTTGAAATTCTGATTGGACCAAGCGATAGATAAGGTCAAGGCCAAGAATGAGTTCGTAGTTGTGTCTAATTACAGCATATGCTTTAACTTCCATCTGCCCCCAACTCGAGTCTGCCTGCAGTCGGTTACGGTTAGTAACGAAAAACGAAACGAAAACGTTTGTCCGTTTTCTATTTATTTTCCTAATGATGACATGCTATACATATACAGTCTACAGTAAACAATGTGAAGTCATACATTTATGAATCATAATGAATATATTACAGATATGTATAATTTCACGCAGTATATGAATTAATTTTACCCATTGCAGTTCAGCTCAGTGCTAAAAAATTAAAATACATATTCCATAGATGTCTACTAACTATTCCGATCACTGACAAAATGAACCAAACCGGACAAACTATTGCACATCAGTGAAATATAATATAAACTTTATATACTGATGATTACATAAACATTACGTCTTCAATATATGGTATAAATCTCTACGTTGTTAAGAAATTTCGTGTCCTTCATAATTATTCCTCCCGAAATAATGAAAGTAGTAGCATATTAAATATCTGAAATACCATCAACTTCTAAAAATCCATACAAATAAATACTCTTTTAATTTGCTGTCCTGCGTATAATTTCATTAGTAGTCTTATGACAGACAGGTATTGACAATGCAAGACTGGCTTAAAGCATTAAATTTTGTTCAAATTATGCGATTTTGTAGAAAACAGTAACGTAACCGAAACGCGTTCTTCCGTTTTCGGAGAGGTATTGAAACCGAACCGGAAAACGAAACGAAAACGGGTAAAAAAAACGGAAAACCGTAAAAACGGCAGCCCTATCAACAAGACTAACCTATGCACATACAATACTAGGAGATTAAATTCTCTCTCATTCTCTAGTTATAAGTAAAATCTAGTAAAAGTACGATTCATGAAATCTATTCTTATTACAATAAATATACTCAACTGCCGGCAGTTGACAGAGCTCATCTTAATACCAATGAATCCTGTGACGCCAATAATGTTTGCTTCAGATGTGTTCTATGCCATTATAAAATAAACCTAAGTTACGACCGTATTAACTAATTAAATCTGTAACACAAATCCCAAAATCGATGTTCTCTTCCAAGGTAACAACTTTATTATAACAATTTTTACACGTAATTTACATTAAGACATACATTATATACATATCATCATAAGTTATGGTAATACAAATAAAGTCATTGGTTTAAGCTCAGTACGTTTTAACAACCCATTTTATTTTCTGCAACATACGAGAAACAGTAATAATACGGGGTTTTATATTTCATAATATTACCAAAGTAAAATGTTAAAGTAACTATTGAACAAACTATTGAAATGAAAGTAAGTACAAAATAGATGTGTTAAATTCAGACTTTAAATCTCATAAAACCAGTTAGAAAGGGTTAACGGTGTAGCCAGATTACTTAACTTTTGGGTAGCAAACACCTTACAGATCAATAAATTCTTTGAAAGAACTTAAGTGAGTCTACCTAAATATTGGACGTTGGCCTTGGGGTACTTTTTCGAGCATTTTATCTTGAGGACATGCCACTGAACAAAGAAGTCATCAGCGAGGTGTATGAGCATTTTCCCAGTCATCGACAATGTGTCCACTCGGCAAATAGATTCAACGAACACGATTCGGGTCTTCAGGAGTCTCAATTTCTATTTAAAACCAGACAACGTTATATTGAAGTAACTCATACATTGTTTTCAGAAGCAGGTTAGATGACACATTACTTACTGTCAAAACAAATCCAATCAAACAAAATGGCACACACAGACCGGGTCCGTTGCAGATGATCTACAAATTATAAAACATTAAGTAGATTATTGACTTGTCTCATGAAACATCTCCAAGAAAAGAGCTTTCTAGACCAAAAAGTATTATGTGTTTTCCACTTACAGTGGTTGGACGGTGTTTCAGCATAACCATAGCAGCGTGGCAGAAAGCCAATGGTCCTGCGAAGAACACGACGGTGATCCAGCTCTGACCAACTTCACGAATGCGATAGGTTTGTCTATATTTCACTACGCGTTCCTCATTGCCGGCATTCAGTGTTTCTTCCAGTTGCCTAGCTTTCTTGGCACTGATCCGATCTGAATTAGCCTTGATATAGAGTCGAGGGTACAATGCGGACAAGTAGGGAACCAAGTTTAGAAGTTCCTGGGTATGACCTCCTGAAGAAATTAATGAAACATCAAGATTAATAGTACCACTTACAAATGATCTATTTTGAAGCCCATCTACATGCACACATCTGTTAGAGGTCTCACCGGATCCAAGAATTAACATAGTCTTTTGTTGTTGCTGAATGTCCACACCGAAAAATACAACCACGAGCTTTTCCATTATCAAAGGTAACAGAAGCACACCAGGGAACAAAACCATAATCACACCAAAGACAAGATAAGTTCCCACAGCCCAGTATGTCAGAAGCTGTACTATCACCCATCCAACATGAAGAAAAGTGTCAACAAAACTTGCCAACAACATCTTGGATGACCAATTCGTTTTCTTTCTGAAAACACAATGAATAATGAATTTACAAATCACCAATAACAAAAGGCGTAAATCAAAACCAGATAATTAACGCGAAAAGCAACAGAAACTACTTTAAAATTGCAACTCAGCAATTCTCCAAACTTTTATAAAAACAAACTTCAACACTCCTGTCTTGTCAAAATCTGCTCACATGAGAGAGAGAGGAGAGAATGTATTATGTACTTGCTAAGCTGCAACACGAGCTTTTCAGCTGAAGTAATGTACACGCGCGTATTAAGCAGGCGGTGCAAGTCGCCCCAACAACTACGGTTCTACTCAATGAATACTTTGTTCATTATATAGCGTTACAGGTGTACGGAGTATGTTTCAACCTCTGATTCTGTAGCTACTTTCAAGTCATCCCTAATATTAATGATTATGATTACTTATGCATGTTTAGCTAGTACTATAATTTAAGTTGCTGTAGTTACTGGGCAAATAGGCTCGTTCCGAATAATGCTACTACTGAAACTACTGGTACTTTATAGTTTTTAGTTGTATTTTTATTGTTCCATACACACTATATTTCACATTTGACAGTCATAAATATTTATGTCGTTATATCAATAATATAGAGTTAATGCCGCTACACTACAGTTAACGAACAATAAGTTCACCACAAATGATGATCTTTTATAAGAATAGATTAGATGGTTGACCATGTCATGAAGATGAAATTTCAATGTCACTCGTTGTCCACAGGTTAACAGATAAAGTCTGATAATTTTCAACTGATTGGAATATAGTTTTACAGGTTGTAACAATCTTAATTTCACTTCGCATCATCCCCTTCTACACAGTATTGTTTGATTTATGATTAGTATAATTCAAATACAAAATAATTCTCAGAAATAAACAACAAGAGGCGGGATTGGACTTTTGGAGCCGTCATGACCTTGTGCGTGTTTTTGTCAGAATACATCAATTTTAAACGATATATTAGCTTCTTGTCAGTAATATTTGTTGAACTCCAGTCTAAAGTTGGGATGAATGATACTACGTTCATAATATCTTGTTTTAAAGTAGGTCAATTTGGAACAGATTTACATTAATATGATTGTGATACATACTTGCCAGCACCAGAATGTTACGTTTTGGTCAAATATTAACAATGGTTTTTTTCTGTACACTAACGTATAGATTTGTGATTGAGGCGTATTTAGCATAACAGTGAAATATTGGGATTCTTGTCACCAGAAAAATAGAGTTATGTTGCTTGGGTTAGTCATAATTCATAGAATAAATGATAAATGCTTATTGGAAGTCAGTATTCCAATTGAGTTAAATATTATGATACATAGATTGAATAAGAGTATATAGTGTATAGGTACAATCATTTTTTTGATAATTTTAACGCATTACACACAAAAGTTAATAGTTGTTAAGTTATGTAATTTGAAATATGTTTGTATCTTAGATAGCAATGCGGGTAAGACGTTGTTGAAGATGAGTAATTATGATTTACATTAGGATAAAGCTTCTTTATCGGTCAGGTTCATGATTTCCAAATTACTTCCAGTCTCAGTCTATTGGATTGAATTGAAACAAGGTAAAATGTTAAACTTGATGTTGAGCATTGACCTAAATTCATTAATATGTATAAGAATTTTACCTTTCGAGTGAAAGACTTGAGTTTGTCAAGTATTGAAAATCTGGACACCAAATTTCTGAGAGCGCTGTCAGAATAAAAGCCGACTTCTTTGATCTGACCAGAAAGCTGAGAATTTCGGTGACCTGAAACAATTATTAGGTTGTGTCTCTGTGCTTATCTTTGGATATTTACTATTTAATACTAACCATTATGGTGAAGATTGTCATCATCATCCTCATCCTCGTTTGGATCCAGAGCACAACTTTCAGCAACAGGAAGCATATCTCGTTCACAAGTGTTTGACTCTTCAACATTGCCACTATGACCCATCCCACTACTTCCACCTGAGGCCATTAGTTTCATGTATTTATACTCCAGTTTTCGGTGACGTCTCCAGAAACAAATTAGCATGATTGACAACAAAGTTGTTAGGCCAACTGCAACTTGGATTGCAACCTACAGAGACGCGTTGTTTGATAATGACATTAAGATGTTTAAACACATATAATCTATGGTGCTACCAGAAATTGTCATAAAACAGTTGCATACCTCAACAAAGAATGGCAAATGATTTTGACATTTTTGAATTTTCGGCCAAGTTGCATTAATGGATAGTAGACAATCTGAATCTGGAGTAGCTAAGTAATGCACATCTTGCATTCCGTCTTTGCACTCACCTTTTACGATGCTGAAAAATGAACATACATTATACAAAATAGCAAAAATATTAATCAACAAACCCAAAATTAGAGAAGAGCTTCACTTACGTCAGTTCATTTTCATTACAAATATGGCAAGCAAACGGGGTCTCCCATATAAAATGGAAGTTGCAGCCATCGCAAGTGGCATCCGGACACTTGTCAGGTGCTCTTATTTCCGATTTTACCTCGTTTGCTTGATCAGAAGCTAAATTTGTGGATGGTAGCCTGCATCTAAATGTAACTGTTGTACTTCTTCCATGAGGACATGCCATTGTACGTCTAAAATTACGACAACTCCTTGTAACTGACATAAGCTCACTTAAAATTCTAAATATATGGCCTTGTGGTCAATCCTCACTTACTCAGGAGTGGAAAAGAAGAAGTGAAGTTGATGGGGAAACTTAATATGATCATGAATTTCATCAGCAACCGATATTCCCAAGATAGATGGAGAATGGCTGATCCCAACAAGGTGATCTCCAAGTGACGACGCGTGAGTAGAAATTGGTTTGGAAATGTAGTTCATGTAACCTTCATACCCAGCGTTATCTGTGCTATCGAAAGCTTGCCCAACTGCGGGTGGAAATATCGTGCTTTGACACACTAGCGCTTCCACTCTCGAGTTTTCATTCATCATCCCAGGCTGTAGAGACACATTTTTGTAGCAATGTGCATTAGACTCTGCGCAAAAGCTAATGTTGAATACATGGTAGTACTGTGTTCCACTAGCGGTGAACAAGCTGCTTCCTCGGACAGCATGAAATCTAAGACATTCATTCATTCATATACATCCTTCCAAACCGAGCTGCATAAAGTTCAGTTCATTAAAAAATCAAGCTATTATTTTGCTTTTAGTTTTAAAAGTACCCCTTAAGTGGCCTTAAATCATAAGTATATTCCCCCAATTTGACCATGCAATCCGTTGTGCATTGAACTCCATTTTTGCTAATCAAACCAGGACCACAAGGTCGACAAGAGTTTGTGCCGATGGCAAAGGGATCCACTGTCACCGTTCCAGGTGGACAAGGAATACACTTTGAACCATCCGGTTCACCCTCTTCCGCCTGAACCTGGGTGCTGTTCACTTCAGATGCTATGTTTTTGGACCTTTATTAAGAGGAAAATATTTCATACTCAAGAGAAGCTCGGAAGTTACATAGTTTTAACAAGCTTGGAAGAATAAATGATTTACGAGTTATTGTATGCCAGATATTGACCCGGACCGCAGCTAATGCATGTCTGAAACGCGGCCGTGTTTATCCGAGACAATCTTTGACCATCACGACATGGTGAGCAACCGTTGGCTCCGCCATCAATACTGTTGACAACATTCAGGTTATAAATTTTAACCCAATTGTCATCATTTTCAAGGGCTGGTTTCTCCCAGGTGGAATCTGTACCACCCCAACTGTTACCAGCTGGAGAATCAGTGCTTAACGAATCCCATTCAAGCTTTTGAAACGCCCTGTAAAAGTTACGCTTGTGATATAATCCAATTCAAATTTTCTAGCTTTTAGACTTTTTATATCCATTTTTTCTCAATTAACGCACCAACTGAAGTCATAAGTATCATTCCGAGTAATTTTATGAGTAAACTCTTGTCGGGGTTGTGACCCGATCCATCGTTGTATCACAGAAGCATTTTTGTTCCGAGTTCCCTACAATTATAACAATTATGAATGTCATAACGAATTAAGAAGGATGGGCAACGTCAAAATGTGTTCTCTCTCTGTTGTATACCTGCATAAACAGAAGCTCACAGTCATGTGCACACTTGACTTCAAATGTAAAATCCAACCGTCCTACTTCAAGCAACTCCCCATTGATCATTCCTCCCAAACCACGAAACCCACCTACACTCACAGTCATCACAAGGTAAACCCAACTCGCATGACCTTTACCACTCTGAATATATTTGCCATTCAACTGCCAAGCTGGGGAGGAGCTGCACCCATTTCCTTCGGGGGAAATGCATGTCGTGTGAACGTTGTGGGGCCAAGAGTACCATTGTGTCATATAATGACCTCTTTCTGGCACCGTATTTGCTGGACAACTGGAGCAGGTAGTTAAGCCATCTGAAAAGTAGTTGGTGGGACATGACTGACAGCTGCCATCACGGTATTCCGTGCCTGGGTTGCAGGGTGGACATTCCTCAAGAGGTTTTGGTGCAGGTAATTCTACAGCACCTTCTCTAGTTTCCAAACAGATCTTTGGTTCAATCCATTTATACACAACTTGAGTCTATGGAACACAACCAAAATGTTACCAGGATCTATCATCAACTCAAACACCAAATTTATTATGCAAATTGCAAAAGACTTACTTGATTGTTTGCGTTACAAGGAGCGTGAATCGAATAATAATCCGAGGTAGTACAAGCAGGTCTCCGCAAACACTGGGACGAGCCAGGCTCTGCATAATACTCGTTCTTGTCACAAGGCGTACAAATTGTTGACTTTTTATTTGCATAAAAATCCCGTTTACAAGGGTAGCATGTTTTGGAAGCCTTCATATCACTGAAAAAACCAGGTGGGCACGGGTTGCAAGAAGAGGTGTAGCCCACGCCTTTACGGTACAATTTAAAAGTCAATCCCAATACAATTTATGCTCCTCGGTGGTTAATAGCAAGTTCTGCAGTCATACCTTCCAGTTCTATGCGTTTAATTATTACAGGTTTAGGTCGGTGGGCGTCAATCCCAACAGTTTTCCATTGAAAAATATTTAAACCAGTGTGCAATGAAATTTCTTCCGTTCTCCAAGAGCCTTCACCTGTTAAGGGTGGCCAGCGACTGCCTTCAGCTTCTCGTAAGCTTTCACACTGTTCGCTGTTAGCCTACCAGTCATTCAAATATAACTTTTATATTGAACATTTATTCAGTTTTTTCACTACTGGATAGTATGCCTACTAATATAATACCTGAAACTGGAAAAGGACGCTGTCATCCGCATACTGATAAGTAAACCTTAAACTTCCAGGTTTTACTAACTGAGCTGTGTAGGTCAACGTAGCAACGCAAGGACCTCCTTGGCTGATTAACATATCTCCCCTACTTCTCCAGCCCCATCTGAAAGCAAATATTTAGTTGAATTGATAAGGAACTAGTGTGGAAAAAGTTACTAAGCAGTCTCCGTTCGTTAACCGAAACGTAAAATGTATTCCGTCTAAATGCAAATGAAAGAGGTGCCAAGCCTCCTAGTATTTAGAGCTCTACTTACTTGCTGCAATTAACATCAGCATACTGTCGGCCAAAAGTGGAAAACATGCTATGAAACTTTTCTACTTGTGTTCGAAAGCCAGTTGGTAGTGGATCCCACTCATCAAATCGAAGCCCTCCGCCCAACGAGTATGTCCCTGCTTCGCAGTCTTCACACTGAACCGTAGTTAAATTCAAAAATTGGCCAGCTTCACACGCCTTGACTGTAAATATATTTTAATCATGAATCTCTTTGCATGGGGCAATCCTAAACACCAACTACAAATTAAATATGATGGTAGTTAACTAACAGCATTCATTTAACCGTCGAGCAGGAACATGGGGCACAAGATTCTCACAACCAATGCTCGGAATAGCCACTTGCCATCTCCCCCCATCAGCGTCACATTCCGTGAACTCAAAATGGTAGTCATTCTAACGATTTTTATACAAGTCAAAGATTAAATTTAATGTTAAATATATTATATTATAAATTATAGTGAAGAAATTACAAATATTATTTCAAGTATTTTATTTGACCAACCGGTTTGCAGCTAATGTTTTCATATTTTCTACTCCGCTTCCCTTCCGATTTCACATCTTTAGTTAGTAAAATCACAACACTGATCACCACGTTAATATTAAAAAATAAATTCATTTTGATAATGTCCTCTATTTTTTTATATCGTCAGGAACAAGCCAACCTGATGAGCTTCGTGGGTTTACATAATGGATACTACTTGTGGACTACTATAATGCATTGTGTCAACTCAAACGTATTTTTCCCAAGTCTCCACTCAGCTCTGATACAATGTAAAAGGATGCAACTGTGCGAAAGGCCGTGAGTGAAGGTTGTTTAGGTTAAGTAAGAGGCTAGTTTCACCACTACTGAAGGGAAAGTCGTATGCTTTCACACTGGGAGAAAGCAGTGCATGTCGCATGGGAAAAGTAAGCTGAGTAGAGTAGAATAAAGACTAATTTTCACACTGGTCTGGTTCTGCTGCTGCTGCTCCCCATATGTTCAGTTATTGCAGAGACATTCCGACTTTTACCGAGTGGTTTGTCTGAAACGTAGCTACTTGGTTACTTGCGTCCTTCGCAAAAACTCTAATGAAGAGGAACAATGAAGATGGAGTGAATGCTTGATCGAAGATTTTTGTTGATTGAACTCGTTCAATTTTCATATCATTTCGTGCTTCACTGGTTTCCTGGGGAGATTTTGTTGATGGAATAATTTTTGCTGAAAATTTAACTTTATAATTTACTTTTTCCAACACTGAATAACTGGTTGTTGCTTTTATACTACTTTCGATAGCTGTCGTATACAATGAACAGAACGAGCAAGGAAGATTACAACTAAAACATATCATTTGGTGTTGGGTTGTTTTGTTCACTACTTAATTACTTTAGTTGAAGTTTCAATGGTTTGCAAGAATCCAGATAGTAACAAGGAAAGTCCACATGAACGACTTGTTTCAACCCACACGATCAGTTCACAAGCAAGGAGAAATGCCACTAGACGCCCTCCAACTTTACCTCCGGATTCACTAGACTTTGCTTTAGCGTCCAAGTATGATCATCATGCTGTGTGGGGTGCAGCCAAAGGTTATGTCGTCAAACAAGAAAGAAGTTGCGTAGTTAACCATGCAGCTGAATTTAGAAAGCAGTATGTTTCAATTCCTTCTTTTTTTAGCATAGTACAAGGTTCAGTTTTACTAATCCAACCAATTTTTAAAAATCTAGCTTAGTCGAACAGCAAGAACGGGATGACTTAAAAAACTACAATGAGACAAAAGAATCCTATCGAAACGATGCTTTCCACGTCCAACTTGGGATACCACCTCATCACACTTCCAACTCAAGACGAGGATATGGCCGGAGCTCGGATGGTTGCTTTTATTCAGCATGAATTTACAAAGCTGTAATGAATTTTGGATGCAATATCATCATTTATGAAAATTCTGTTTGTCTTGATGCTGATTGCATGCTAAACTTGACTTGTGGTGAAAGCAAAACCACGACTTCCGTTGTGTGGTCTTCTGTCAAAGTCTAAGGATGCGTTTTGAAATTGATTTCCTTGTAATATGCATATGTTTTGTACTTTAGATAAATAACATACGTAAAACTGCCATTGTTTCTACAAAAATAAAAATTATGGCGACACTCTTATCATGATTGTAGTAGGAAAATTGGGTTTTATTAAACATGTTTTTGACCGAGCCTAACATCCAATCTACTAATCGAATAAATACAGAAGTGGGTATATTGCTGTACACTAAAATATTAAGCGTGTGCTTGCGGAGTGTATACAAAATGGTATTAGTTTATCCGTTCTTTTCGTCCTACCCAAAAAATTAAGTGCATGGGACACTTCTGTTTTAGTCCTGCTCATTCTACTTGAGAAACTGCTATTAAATAATGAACTGCTGCTTGGAATGATAGTATCAAATCAATCTAAAGGGGAATATAGAAAAGTATTGCAACTACAATAAAAAGACTACTTTTATATAACCAAGTACCTACAAGGAACAAATTTACTTTAGAGCATGAATACAATACTATGGTGCTAGAACATTTAATCATATTTTATATTGATACTTACTGAGCCTGGTAACATTCTTACATTTAAATAATGTAAGTTGCAAATTAAAGGATGAATGCTGAGGAGGACGTGAACTATATTACTTACATACACTAACTAGTGTAGGTACTACATTGCACATAATATATACATACATAATATCTATTCGAATCCAAGGTTTCCGTAGATTGCATCATCCATTTAAATGCCGCCAGCATTGTTGTAGGCATATGAAAAATCACAATTTTCATTGACTCAAAAACAAAATTTTAATGTCAAAGTTCACAATTGAAAACTTTTCTTTTAGAACTTAGTTGATCGTTAATGTTATGAATTCTACATTTAAATTCAAAATTACCAAAATACTTTCAATATTCTTCGCCCTATCAAACTCTATAACCTAACTTCCCCACAAACTTGCGCTGATATCTACTTCATCATCCATCCCATTCAAGTCACTGTCCAGTATAGTACTCCATAACGAATTTCGTATATTTGGCCTTAAATTAGTATAGCTTACGGAGAGTGAGAGTAAATACACAACATGAAATATGAAATGCATACTACATCTTTTAGCTGACAGAAAAGAAGCGATATACGTCACAAAAAACCTACATCAAAACAAAGTCTGACATGGACTTCTTTGGGGAAGTTGTATAATATGTGTAAAAGTAGTGAAACAACGTTAAATAACAAAAAAAAACAAAAAAATGTTACAATTATGCTAATATTGTACACAGAAATACTACTAACTTATGCCTGTTACGAGATTGTGCACAGAAAACTATTTCACATTTATACAAAAGAAAACATCGGCTTTACAGTTACGCTACAGACTGCAATAATTGTAAGTAGCACGACGAAGTTGCTGTTCTGCTAAGAATCAGTGTGCAAGCGTCGCGATGGCGAGCACTCCTTCTTTAGAGCAGAAAGACGTGTTGTATTGTAAATTATCTCCGATGATACTTGCGATCTCGGCTGTCGCGGTCACGGTCTCGCTCTCTGTCACGACGATCACTGTTCCGTCGGAGAAAGTCGCTGACGGACTTTTCATACTAGATACAGCAGTATAATAAAATTTGAAAAAAAGGAACGTAGAAACTAACGCTATTTTACGACAGGAGATGAGTGAAACCAATAATTTCACTACCTCAGTTTATATTGATTGTGTACAGTGTTCAAAATAGCTACTAGAAGGGAAAACCTACCGGACTTGATGCCCGAACTTCTGAAAGGGAACTCCTTGCAGTACTGGGAAAATCCGGTAATGGGGGACCGTCATAGTATCTAGGTGGGGGTGGTAGTGAGTCGAACGGTGGCTAAAAGTTCAAACATTGTACTTTAATCAATTTACTTAATAAATTTAGTTAATACATTTGGGGAAACAGTGATCGTAATTTACGAATCGTAAGCAATTAGTTGATATGATTGTATTATTATAGAATTCAAAAGATGCTACAGTTTTTTTATATGGGATAGGATTCCTATGGAAGAGCAGCAGATTTCTAGGATGTTAGAACTTACCAACTAAAACTTATAGAGTAAACCAATGATAACAAGAAGGACTAAAAATTATATAATTAAAGTAAGCAGTTACTCAATAATTGATTAGTGACGATTGCTAATAGTACACTTCATAGTAACGAAAAGCAACAAATAGTAAAGAAAACTTTCGAAACAAAATAAATAAAATTTAATGGTAGAAGCAATACAAAAGTAACAGTGTAATATTTTAGAATTGTTGACAAGCAAAATATACACTACAAACTTTGTATCACAATAAAATTAGGATAGTTAATACTCATAGATGAAGGAGGTGGGCATTTCGAAGACACAACTTGCTTTTGCAATGAACAACCGTACTCGAAACAATATTTAGCTTTGGGTGTTTCAGTTATCATAGTACTTATTGTAATAATTTCGAGGTGGTGGGTAAGGTAATTCTGGTAGCGGGTAGTAGTAACCGCGACTTACTGGTGGCGGGTAAGGCAATGGTGCCATCGGTGGTGGTCGATGATGATAATCCCTTGCAGCGTAATCCAGGTAGCTCTGTGATGTACCCTGGTGGTTGGCAAACAATAAAAAGAATACATTTATTTATTTTAAAACTTCAAACGAATATACGGATAAACAGCCACATTTGACTCTAAATAGCATACCTTGCGTAAGGTGCTGCTTGTCCGTTCTCTGTACCGTTGTTGGGTTGGCATTTCTGCACTTCGATCACCATACATGCTGGGCTTGTAGTAGTCATAGGATACTGAAAAACCAGGTATTTACACGCTTCAAATGCATTCTAATGAGAGATCAACAACCTAGTAATTTGTGAAGTGAATGCCTAATTCCAACCTCTTGGTCGCTTTCCCCTGTGGGCATAGTCCTCTTCGGTGGGATATCTGCGTCGGGTGCCCCTAGATTTTAAGGATATTAAATTGCAGTTATGGTAATATTGAATGAGGAACACTTAGACACCCTTGTACTTAGCACTAGTATAGAGTATTTGAGAGAGCCGATGAACCAAGGAACTCAATTCACAACAGACTTACCCAAAACTTGATATACCTGCCATGGATGAAATTATGCAATGAAAACTGATAATGTTTGACAGTTTTTTTTTGATTTGATATCTGAGTTTCATCTCTGTCTTGAACTGTCAACAAGGTAAGGTCGTTCGTTGAAGTCTCAAAATCAAGTATTTGACCACGCATGAAAGAAAACAAAACACTAACCTACATAGACAGAAGTGTTTCAGCAGCTTCGAACGAAGCACACAATTCATGCCACGATTTTACTTCTCTACACCCAGAGCAGGGTGTGACTGAAGCCCTTTGTCATTTTCTAAATGTTCATGAAAGAAATAGGAATGACGGTAGGCAGGAAGAGAACGTTCTAAAAGCAATGAATCACATATCACTCTCTTTGTGTGACATGAAGGTCTCGACACAACGCACTGAGATCACCTTAATCAGAGCCCTGGTTACGAATACAGCTATACTGCACCACGAAGCTCGAAGTAACTTGGCGCTCAATCCTATCCTGCTTGCTTATTTCAAAAGTCCAACTGAATATGAGAGAGAGACGGGGTACGCGTACCCCTTCCGCCATCAATTACATTTGTATGGGAGCAATACAGAAAATAAGTTCACACTGTTCACTAGATAACGTGCCAACAATAATTAATGATAGATTTTGGGCTAAGCTTTAAGAGGTAGACATGTAACAAGTCCGAAAAGTTCATTAGCACGCACTCTGATGCCATTCTTAATAAGAGTCCACTGTTATACCTCCCATAATCGAAGGGTCGTGCGTTACGGTACATTTGAGGGAACCGTGCTCGTGTATCCCGACGATCTTTCATTCCACCAACACCACGGCCACGTGCACCAGACACCATTGCTCCGCTTGATCCAAGCGGTGCTACTATTTTTGAGTGACCAACTCTTTTCACTGCGTCTTTGCTTCGTTTCAAGATGATCCCCCAGTCGCTTTTTGTATCCATTGGGAACAAACGGCAGAGCTCCGATGCCACGTGTGGCTCAATTTCCTTTGAGGTAAACAAGGTGAAGTAGAAGTTTTAAGCATCTTGGCTCCGAACAACTGTCTATTCAAATCCCACCATAAACACTTGTCAATCATACCTGTCCATCTCTTCCAATTTTTACAGGTTTTCCTTCGTTCCAAGGGTTGAACAAGTGCTGGGTCTTCGTAAAGGACAGATCATTTCTAGGCACAAAACCAAATTGATGTTGAAAACTTGTCCACTGACCCAACAACAGTTATACTAATTTCGCTTTTAGGAACTGAGCAACTACCTTGAAATCCAATCAATACTAAATACTCCTCCCAATGCTCGCTGACTTAGGCCTGCTGGTAGAACCCAGTTCACTTGCTGTCCTCCACGCTGAGACTCTGATGCTAGTCGAGCAAAACCTGAATACTTTCCGCTTTCCTTGACTGAGAAAATAAGAATCACGTTGCGAGATTCTTTAAACGCTTGGTTTAACTTAGATTCATTTCCGGGTGGTGTTGACCAGACGCCTTTGGACTTTGACAAGTCCACGTTGTCCCCATTGTTACTTTTCATTAGAAAGAAACGGGCATCGCGCAGAATGAAGTTGAGACGACTAGCGTAATCTGATGTTTAAAAATGTTTACACATCAATTTATATTATGATACACTGCAACCAATAGCACACTCATTTCATAGTTTTCAATTATCATTCATTAGCATGCAAACAATGCCACAAACTGTTTTGATGATAAGTAATACACATGAAAAGTTTAGCACACTAGCTTCATAAATACATATAAACAGAGTATCCTACCTCGCTTCATTTGCTTCGGGTCACCTAAAGGATAGAGGTAATAAAAAGGATAATAAAATATTTCTTCAATTCACCATCATTTTCTCAAGACAATTCAACTAATATCTTACTTGACTTCTCTGATCCGTCATTCTTTTCAGGTATCGCTGGACTTCCCTTATCTGAGCATATTTTAGAAAGAGACACGCAGGTTCAGTATCAAGCTTATAATTATACAAACAAAAGATAAATAGACATTTACCGCTTCCGCTCTTGAAACTGCCAGAACTCAGCGAAGGATTAGAGATTTGACTGTGATTTTCGTCATCTGAAGAGCTCACTTCGCTTCTGGTGTCGTAGTTGTCATCCTCTTTTGCTCTCGGAGGATCCTTAGATCGTGATTTACTACCAGAGTCATGTTCTACAGGAATAAAAATTTAGTTGGACAAATAAGTTTCAACTACTGGGGTACAGTGCAATCGTACTTAATTTAAAAGTGCTTACGTTGCTTCGAGTTATTATGAGATCCTTCAGAACCCTTTTGTCCTTTGGAATCAGATTCTTTGTTACCTACACGTTAAAGGAAATTTAATGCATAGCAGATATGTTCTTGTGATAACAGCTGTGATTGGCATTTAGGATTAAAAGGTAGAAAACAACTTACTGTGAGATCGTGAATTTTCACCGTCGGAAAGGTCTGCCTTTCTGTCTCCGGAACTGGTGTCCATAGGCTCGCTATCAGAAATTGATTCCACTGCTTTAGAATCTGGTTCTTCCGTTTTCTACAACAAATGAACCAATTAATAAAGAAGATTTTGATCTGTCGACTTTGAAGAAAGCCGAAGGGAGGATATTACTCTTATTAGTTTAAAAAGACATACTTCAGAATTCTTCCTGCGATTCATTTTCTGTGAATCAGTGTTCTTCGTAGGTGTTTTTCCAGTAGTAGAATTGTCCTTTTGAGCTGTCGTCTTGTCTTCGTTCTGAAGCGGAGTGAAGTAGTTTTATGTAATACATATTTCAACTGAATGATATCTTGTTTAATATTTTGAAATATTTGACAAACCTCTGTCGTAGCAGAATTGTTAAGTTTTGAATTCGCTTGTCGTTGGGAACGTCGACGATCTATGTATCCAGTAAAGTTATAAGTACAATATACATAGGACACTATAAATTGGATTTAAGGTTTATACATAATGCACGTAATGTTACATACTGTTAGTCTGTTTTGTTACTCCCTCGTCAGTGACTCCTAGATCTTCTAGGTTTTCTTCCAGGATCTCATCCAGAATGTCAACTTCGGAGTCTATGTATACATAGAAGCATATTACAATTTTATCACTGGCGCCACCAAATTAATCAGCAACAGTATTGTAACCCTTATAAACCCACCTTTATTCTCCAAATTATTCATGACAAACGGAGATCCGGTCCGGAGTTAGAATCCAAATCATTAACAACTGAATACACAAACCTTCCTATAGCAAATTCATCAAAAAGTTATCAATGCAACTTTAAAAGCTAATCAACAAATAGTGGTATCAAGAGATTATTAGTATATGTAAGTGCACTTTGCTATCAACAAAAAAATTGGTCCATTTACCTTTCATTTAGCAACACGTCAAATGTAATAGACAAGACTGCACAAAGTAGAAAAAGAGGGGTAGTTTTACAGAGGTCGACGGTGACAGTGTCCCTTGTTGACTTACAGTGTGCAGTTTTACCAACACCAATTGCAAGTGAAATAGACAAATTACAATTCAGTTCAAGTGGAAAACACCAAGAAATATTTTGATCAGTTAGTGTTGCCGGTTATAACTTGTCCACGTAAGAAAACTTTTAATTTACTTCCTCCAATTTCTAATAATTCATGAAATAGTAACAATAACCAGGTCTCACGGGAATTTGTCAGTTTTGTATTATATTTGTACTTTCACAAAAGGAGTTCAAGTATAATTTGCAATTAAATTAACATAAATGTTATTATATGCTAACAGTTCCAAACTATCAGATCAACAAACGCGTTGTCAATTAAATAACAATATTATTGCTTGTAGTTTATTATATTGGATAACGAGAGTTACGCTACGTATAATAACATGGTATCGAATACATTCAACTGAACGGAACAGGCAGACTCTCTATTCCTTCCTATAGTCAAGTCATCCAACAAACTCCTCTCCGATTTATTCTCACAAAAGACAAAAATAGACGCAGCAGAGGAGTACGGACGGACTACGCATATAATTGGGAAGACCAAGCCATATGCTTATATATACATAGTGGATAATATTCGTATATACATCCAACAGTCATCATCGTCATCATCACGTTTACAGTTTATGTACCTAGTTGAACTCGCACTTGTATCTTCATAAGGCTATTCTGTTTCTACCTGTCAAACCGACTATTATGTACATTGTGTTTTGCGTTGCTCCGCTTTGTGTATAAAAAGTATAGGGGAAGCAACAGCAAACCATATTCTTCTATCCTTCCTCTTCTGCTGTATATGTTTAACTTGTATACAAAGTTGAAGACTAGTCGTTCCGCGTTGTTTTTGTTGCTGAAGGCTGAGTAGGTAGGGAGATAACCAAAGACCACACAAGTGAAGTGTTACGGGCTGTGATTTGGTGTAGTATCATCTGTTAGGTACGTCTGTGTTGGGCTAAAAGCTGCCTTACTTTGCTGTCTGCACAAAGAGTTTTGTACTTTTTCTGGGCTTCTCCCAAGAGCCAAGTAGTAGACATTAAGACAACAGTTTTGCTTTTCCATGAAAGTTTACAAGCTCAGTCGTTGTTGATGGAAATTTTAACAACTGATCTCAACTTTGGTTTGCAATTTCTACTTGGTTGTTCGATTGTTATACTCTTATATTTTTGCAGACTCTTCAAAAGGAGGATGATGGAGCCGATGGAGGCAGGAGGATACATGTTGATTGATCTGGAAGTAGAGTCCATCGTCCCGCATCCCTTTATAAGTCAAGAATTCAAGGGGTATACTCGGTTCATCTGTTATAATTTAATCCCAACTGTTTTCCGCGACAACAGTTGGCGTGTAAGTAGATGAATTTTGTAACATTTTATCAAGCCTTTACATTATGTCGTCTTTTATGTGTGATTTCATTTTTCTACAGACAATGTCCCCAAGTTGGTTTCCAGACCCAATGACTGAGAGAGATATGGATTTCGTATTTAATGAAACGGGAGTTCTCTGTCGCATGTACGGGACTGAGCACAGAGACAAATTTTTGAACTTCACCACTATGTTAATCCTGCAGGCGAAGGAGTTGGCGTGCCGACGTGTTAACCGGGAAGGATTAGACGGGAGAGCTCGAAATGTTATAGAAAACACTCAGTATCAGTTAGAACGGTACATTAAGATGCATAGCGATGTAATCGCAGATTTGGAGGGGTACTATAGTCGTAAGTTTTTCCCAGAATTTCAGTCGAAGACATAATTTATCAACGTCAGAACTAAATTTTGATGCAGTTAGCTTTGATCAAGTTAGGCTTTGGAAATAACTAAATCACGGATTTCTTGTTTTACTTTTGCAGATCCTATTGTAGAGGTGATTACGATTGAATGAAACGAGTCCGGAAGTAACTTCTAAAAATCAAACATATTTCCGGTATATATTATTAGTAGATTACTAGACTACGTTTTACTGTTTTCTCTCAGTTATGATACTTCTTTTGGCATTGATATATGTATTAAAACTGAAATAGAGTATTTAAGTTTTGTTTACACTATCCAGTTTAGCCACGTTAAATCTTGTGAAATATATTGCAATGCAAAATATTTTTAAAACACATTTCACTTTATAGAAAAATTGAAAATCTGAAAATCCGATGTTATGTTTTCAAAAAAAATTTATATCGAGGTTATTGTTGTTAGAAGTTTCATTTTATAAGTTTCTGCTTTGGAAGTTAAATTTTTAGACGTTTCTTGCTACAATCGAATGAGTAACATATTGTTGACTAAAGTGGAGTTAACTTTTTCTCTTGTAATTGCATGTTAATGGACATCGTAACAGTCTATGCCAAATAATAAAAAATGAAAGACAGTGTTCCACAATTCCAATGCATTCTATTCAACTCTATTTTTAATAAAGGCAATTTTAGGCTAGCTTGCAGTAAAAATATACAAATAAGAAATTAATTTCATAACATCATTACACTATACACAGATTTACAATTAAAGGGTGGCCAGTTATATATTTATGCAGTTAAATGTACAGTAGAATATAGATCTAACCAAGTGATAAAAAATGACTTTGTAATTGTATCCGAGCGATCATTTGTTGTATGGATGAGGTCAATTGTGTGAGTTTGTATTGCTAGTTGAGAAAATACTGATTTTATCAGTAGGCATCTGTCTAGACATCCACGTTTGTCTAGACATAGGTGGGTTTACGATGTATGAGTAGTAGATGTTGTACCGCATGTGTCTTGAAATTCAGCTTCAGTAATTACGATAACCGTAAATACCGTCTAATCAGCATATATCATTTCCGCTTTCTATTGCATCGCACATTCTTTTGTCGCTTCCTGCTGGAGTGGGCGTCATTGTTAAGGCTAATGCTGCAATAAACAATAGAAAGATGGTATGTCAAATATCCATGTGCAAATATAGTAACGGATAGTAATCATGACACATAACAAGGGTTATTAGTACCGAGCAGATTTTCCACTAAGGATTCCGTGATGCTTTTGCAAAATAAGATGCTGTTCCACCAACTCTGCAAGTTTCCCTTGCTCAGCCAACATGGATAAGAAGGTGCAAATGAAGTCACTATAGTCATGAGTCCTACGACAACCATCAATCTGTCAAATTGAAAAAGATATTATGAATTGTGTACTATATTTGAAAGTTCGTATAAATGGGAATGTGTTCACACCTTGTATTTCTTTCGCTTTTCTATTTCATCAATCAGCATCGATTCAAACTGGCTTATTTCAGTGTCCAGATTTTTCAGCAGTGTGAGCATGTCCCTTGGAGCGTACTTTCTGTTTTCATAAATTTGTGGGTATTTTGTAAGCCACTGGTCATTCCCATCAAGTCCGGCTTGGTCATTTTTGCATTCATCTGTGTTAACAGGAATATATATGTTCGGTTATAGTATAAAATTTTTTTGGAACTAGAAAAGAGTAGAGTTAACACGAGCTATTATACCTGGTTCGGTGAAGAAATCATCACAACTGTTAGTCATATCTGAGACTAGCTTTTTAATGTCTTTACTACTCAGATTGGAGTAGTCTAAGGATAGCGAGTCTAATCCAGAGTTGAAGGACGTAGTGGATACTAGTTGATTAGCTTTCTCCGCAATACTGGATTGAATAACCTTTTGAACGGATTCTAAAATGATGTTGCGGTTAGTCTTCAACAGCTTCACACGTCTGACAAGGGACACTCGCTTGTCTGGAACTACTGCCATAAGGTTGAATCTAATATCGTGATACGGTTCTCCTCCAGTTGCTATTCCCAGTCGTTCTGTTATCACTCTTCGAAACTGCTCTGTCCATTCCTCTTTATCATCCCATGGACCTTTTAATTAAAGAGAGCTCGGTATAATTTTATTCTTAGTCACTTTATGACTTTGCAAGAAGTATTAGTCTTATTTTAGTTACCATGATCTATAGGATGAGGTTTGAGTCCATCCAACTCAAACAAGCGTCCACTTATCGGCACATAACTTACAAAGTGAAAGGCTTCGCCAGTGAATCGTCCTGTTGAAATTGTTGGTGCTTTGTTTTCATTTTTCGGCTTTGCTGCCTGGGTTGTTGCATGAGCATTATGAGCACGCGCAAGTTCAGGCGTGTTTCCAATAGCCCATCCCTGAAACGAGTTAAAATTTTTGTCAGCGTTACTAACAAGTACATTATACGGTATATATGGTAGGTTTAAAAAAGCGTAAGGCCAAGTTCAGCTCACCTTATTTTCTGGACTCATTCCATACGAATGTTGTTTCAAGCGATTGAGGGTCTGTCCCAGCCCAAGGTTAGGACAGTTGAGCAATACTGATACCAGCGCATGAGTTGCACAACTATTGGGAACCATCTGTTAAATTTTAAATAGAGTTGCATATCTTGAGAACTAGCTGTATGAGTAAACTTTAAACGCAAGATTTTATCTATGGATCACTCACCTGCTGCGCGAAGAATATACTATTAACAACATTTTCATCCCTAACAAATGAATCTGAATCCTCTATAATCTTCCTTCTTGACCGCCTCTCCTCAATCCATCTGAACAGGAATATAAAACCGTAGACAGGACCCTCTATAGGTTTTTGGAGATCGTATATTTCTTCCACCTGAACACCCTCCACACCAAAGTCCTCTAGGAGTAGCGTAAATAGACCTGAAAAGCAATTTATATATCATCATGACATCATATATTCCCCTGCCTTTAAACCATAGGGAATGTATACTTTTAGTTTCGTTTCCTTGATCTCATACCTGGATCGCTTTCAAGCTCCAGCCATCCCTCCGTCAAATTATTAATATCCGTCGGCATTTTATTGTGTTAAAAATAACAATCTGTCGAGTCAAATTATTGACTATTGTCTTTTGAAATACAGGCGAAAAATTGGGCGACTCACTGTCCGTCCAAAATCAACTACACATCATTTGTATAGGGTTCCAGTCAAGGGCTCTTTGAATATTTTTATTTGTACTGATTGATACATGCAGTATATATGCATATAGTAACTGCAGTCTCATATCACCATCCCAAAACCAGAGAACTTGTGTTTCTCCCTTGTGCGAGTGATCTGTGAAAAAAAGTAACACATTTTGAGTTACACTTTAGAAACTCGTTAAAAAGAATATTAAAGGTGTGATTAGAGTAATTCTGAAATATTATATCAATTTAATATCATGGCATAAACTCACTTTCAGACACGACAAGACGAAGCACAACAAAGATTTTTTTTGAATTCGTTGATTAAGATGTTATTAATAGGCACAGTGCATAATTGATCTGATAAGGTTATCTCTAGCTAATACATAACAAAAGGCATTTACGTGACCAGTCTACATTCAATTAAGGTTTCTGTCTACAAAATATCTAGCCTGCTAGAAAGTGCATTTTAGCAACGTAAAAACACAGCGTTCGATGTGGTTTTCTGGTGACTATCAGTTGCTTGTGAATTTAATGATACCAAATAAATTGATGCGAGTATGATTCAAAAACAGGAACTCTCCGTGGCGTGTCAAAAGCAAATCCAACAGGAAGTTAGAATTTTGATATTCGAATCGTCCTTCTGACTAAGTTTGAATCATAATCACACCCAATTAAAAAAACGGAAGCCCTTGATTCAGTCGTGAAGTTGAACTAATATTTAAAAATATCCTCAGGAACCCAATTAAAGATGAGCAGGATAGGCAGACAAAGAAGATTCAACAAAAAACTAGAGAAATATTGAGTAGGTGGAAGTCGTTATCTTGAAAAGGGTGTCTGTTTTTCTCACCTTTTCAAAACATAAATATACTCTTAGCCAATGTTTACAAGTAATTAAATTTTTATGAACAACAATCTCAAATTCGGGACTACCGCTTTGAAACAACACATGTTAGTCTTGAGCCTGAGCTCTCGACAAGGAGGAGAGGTACTTTTGTGGGATTGAGATGGTCCCAGCGGCTGCTTTTTGCATGAGGTGTAGCCAGAAGAGGTGAAAGAAGTTGGAGAGTCAAGTCAGATAGGGAATGAATGAGGCAGGCAGAATTGTGACTAACATCACACTGACTGCAGATAGGAGCTGAGAATACACACGTACTACACAGCCAACAGCCAGGCTTGTGACAGAACAGACGTCTTCAATTCAAATAGCCCAACATCAACATCCACGTCAGTCGATTGATGCGGCTACTTAATCATTTTTTTGGTTGAGGATCACTAACGTCAATTTTTTCAGTAGTTTTAACCATTCTAATCAGTGCATTGGTGTAGTTCGTAGATTCTTCTTGGCCCACTGTGAGTGGAAAGTTATGTCAGAACTTTTTATTGGGGTGGAAAACATACTACAGTAACTTAACTTTTGTGACAGTTTGAGTAACAGGGAGAACTACCAGGTGTGTGTTTTTGTTACTGAAATATTGACAGCTGCATCAAGTAACTGAGTAGAGAGATAGTTGTCAACTTTTCGGCGAGATAGTAACTAATCTCATTGAGTTTATTTGATTTCCAGCAGGTGCAAACACCTCAGCCATAAGGTGTAAAGACGATGCTTGTCAAATTTGAAAGCAAATCCCATCGAGTGAAAGGGCTCTCCTTTCATCCAAAGAGACCATGGATATTGGCCAGGTACAATTAGGAAATAATTAGTCCGGTTGATTAAGATTGAAACATATGTCATGTTGGAAGGTTTCTAAAGGGAGTTGGGTTAATTTTCATTGTAGCTTGCACAGCGGCATAATTCAGCTATGGGATTATCAAATGTGTGCATACCTCGAGAAGTTTGAGGAGCATGATGGGCCAGTTCGTGGAATCTGTTTCCATAACCAACAGCCGATTTTCGTGTCCGGTGGAGATGACTACAAGATCAAGGTTTGGAACTATAAGCAGCGCCGCTGCTTGTTCACTCTTTTGGGCCATCTTGACTACATTCGGTCAACGTACTTTCATCACAAGTACCCCTGGATCTTGAGTGCTTCTGATGATCAAACCATTCGTATTTGGAACTGGCAGAGCAGAAACTGTATCTGCATTCTTACCGGTCACAACCACTATGTTATGTGTGCCCAGTTTCATCCTACTGATGATCTTGTGGTTTCTGCATCTCTTGACCAAACTGTGAGAGTCTGGGACATTTCGGGTAAGACAAATTTAGATGCGAAATGCTTGTAGATGTTATATGTGAGATTGGTAATGTGGAAAATTGAAAATGATTTAGGATTGAGGAAGAAAAACACGGCACCCACCACAAGTCCCATTGATGATCATCACAGACACCCTGGAAGTGCGGATTTATTTGGACAAGCAGATGCTGTTGTGCGTCATGTTTTGGAAGGGCATGATCGAGGTGTCAACTGGGCATATTTCCACCCAACTCTTCCCCTCATTGTTTCTGGGGCTGATGACCGGCTTGTGAAATTGTGGCGAATGAACGAGGCTAAGGTAAAGGAATATTTCCGTACTTTAATGGAGCATTTTGCTGAAGTTTAGTAGAGGATTTGACCCAAAACCTTTTAATTAATTTTTAGGCATGGGAAGTGGACACCTGTCGTGGCCATTACAACAACGTATCTTGTGTGCTCTTCCATCCACGTCAAGAATACATTCTTTCGAATTCGGAGGATAAAAGTATTCGTGTTTGGGACATGACACGGAGAACATGCTTACAAACCTTCCGGCGAGACCAGGATAGGTTCTGGGTTCTAGCAGCCCATCCAACTTTAAATCTCTTTGCTGCTGGACATGATTCTGGAATGATGATTTTCAAGGTATGATATTCTAGACTACTCCAAATACTCGGATATCTTATGAACACGTTTACAGTTATCCAATTCCCGTTTCTTTATAGTTGGAGCGAGAAAGACCAGCGTATGCAGTCCATGGAAATCTGATTTATTATGTGAAAGAAAGATTTATGCGACGACTGGATTTGACAACGTCGAAGGATCACGCTGTGATACAGCTCCGTGGAGGTAGTCGTCCAAATGTGTACAGCATGTCCTACAATCCTGCGGAAAATGCCATTTTGCTAACAACTCGAACCACCAACACTGACAACAGCAGCTACGAGCTCTACCTTATTCCAACTGAAACAAACTCCTCTCAGCCCGATACCCCTGATTGCAAAAAGTCCTCTGGGCTTACTGCTATTTGGGTAGCAAGGAACCGATTCGCTGTTCTCGACAGAAATCAATCGGTAATAGGAATTGTCATAAGATTTTTAATAAAGTTATGTGCAACATCAGTTTCTAACAAACCGCTTCATTTGTGCTATTAGTTGGTGATCAAGAATCTGAAGAACGAAGTTAGCAAGAAAATTCAAGTTCCCAACTGTGATGAAATTTTCTTTGCTGGAACTGGAATGCTGCTTTTGCGAGAACCTGAGTCTTTAACCCTTTTTGATGTGCAACAGAAGAGGTAAGTGCGACCGATCTAGATCTAATAATGTGTTAAAATACTTGTTTCCATATTACTTTACAAATTAATTTTAGAGTGCTTGCGGAAGTCAAAGTGTCAAAAGTACGGTATGTCGTTTGGGCAAATGATATGTCACATGTTGCCCTGTTGGCTAAACGCTCAATCACACTATGCAATCGGAAACTGCAAATTCTAGCCACTTTGCAAGAAATTACTCATGTGAAATCAGGAGCTTGGGATGATTCTGGAGTGTTTATTTACACTACCAGCAATCATATTAAATATGCCCTTACCAGTGGGTAAGTCACCATTAACTATTCTTTAAAATAGTACTTTTCTATGTGGCATTACAGTTTTAGTTTGTTCAGTGGCTAAATGAATGAGTCCGCTCTGATATTTTTAGTGATAATGGAATAATTCGGACCTTGGATATTCCCATTTATATTACAAAAGTGAAGAATCACCAGGTGTTTTGTCTGGATCGAGAAGTGAAAGCCCGTGTTCTGAACATTGATCCGACGGAGTACCGATTCAAATTAGCATTGATTAACAGAAATTATGATGAAGTAAGAGTTAAACTACTTAAAAGGATTGGAATTAAATTTGCAATTAAAAATGCTTTTTAATAACTAACCAAATTTTTGCTAGGTATTAATGATGGTCCGAAATTCCAAGTTGGTCGGGCAGGCAATTATTGCCTACTTGCAGAGGAAAGGCTATCCTGAAGTTGCACTTCACTTTGTGAAAGATGAGAAAACCCGATTTGGGTTGGCTTTGGAGTGTGGTAATATTGAAATTGCTCTTGAAGCTGCAAAAGCGCTTGACGATAGAATCTGCTGGGACAAATTAGGGGACATGGCGCTTCTTCAAGGAAATCATCAAGTAAATGCAAAACACAGTAACGATTGTTAGTTAGTATCTATTCCAGCTACGAAGCCCCAATGTTATACTTGGCTTGTCCACTAATTTTTCAGGTTGTTGAAATGTGCTACCAGCGAACAAAGAATTTTGCAAAGCTCACGTTCTTGTACACCATCACTGGAAATTCTGACAAGCTAGGGAAAATGTTGAGAATTGCTGGAATCCGAAAAGATGTGTCTTCTCATTACTGCACTGCCTTGTTGCTTGGAGATGTGACGGAGCGTGTGCGTCTCTTGAAAAACGGTGGCCAAATATCTTTGGCTTACTGGACTGCTGTGAATCATGGTTTGACTGAAGAAGCCGAGCAGTTGAGGGAGCTGATGGATGAAGAGCAGCTTCAAAACTTGAAGGCTGTTCCTGAAGCAAAACTGCTGACTCCGCCTCCACCACTGTTTTTACTGGATGCAAATTGGCCCCTTTTGACAGTGACAAGGGTAAAATAGAATTTAACAGGCGAACTAGTCAAAGCTGCTCTACAATTCACATTTGTCATAATTATGATTTTGTATTATTCCAGAGTGTGTTTGAAGGCCCTCAGCTTAAGAATAAGCCAACTCTAGCAGGTGGCACTGGATTAATCACAGATGAGATTGATGTTGATCCAACAGGCGGTTGGGGTGATGATGATCTACAATTAGATGAAGACAATCAAGCTGAAAA
Source organism: Orchesella cincta (assembly GCA_001718145.1). NCBI lineage: Eukaryota > Metazoa > Arthropoda > Collembola > Entomobryomorpha > Orchesellidae > Orchesella > Orchesella cincta. Next base: position 134,153 of record LJIJ01000243.1, on the reverse strand, counting down.
GATTATGGATGAAGATGCTGCAGCTGGCGAAGGTAAAACAATACACCACATTTTGGATTGTACATTATATAGGTAATTGTATGGCTAATTTGTTTCGTTTCTTCCATACTCATTTGAAGGTGGTGGCTGGGATATTGACGATGACATTGAGCTACCGCCAGATGTGGAGGTTCATGCTAGTGATGCTGGAAACGAAGGCTTCTTCGTAGCACCCACCAAGGGAGTTCCTGTGCCACAGCAATGGACAAACAGTTCCAAGTTGCCTGTTGATCACGTATATGCTGGCAGTTTTGAGTCTGCAGCTCGACTTCTAAATGACCAAATAGGAATTGTTAACATTGAGCCATTTAGGCAGTTATTTTTATCTGCATACACAAGATCACGTGCTACCTACACTGCGCTTCCTATTTTGCCATCCCTCCACCTTTACCCAATGCGAAATTGGAAGGAACAGAAAACTACTGCTCCAGCCGTTGGAATGACAATTGCCGACCTTATCCAGAGGCTACAGGTTAGTTTATCGTTTATTTTTACAGATACTAAATCTGGTCTACTACGCACGACTACGCCTACTCCCTACTCAAAACGTTCAAATGCAAAAGTCAATTTCTATTTCAGGGTTGCTACCAATTAACAACTATGGGGAAATTCGGTGAGGCGCTGGATAAATTTAGAAGTTTACTATTAAACATTCCATTGTTGGTCGTTGACAACAAACCGGATATCACTAAGGCACAAGAGCTAATAACATTATGTCGAGAGTATATTCTTGGTAAGTATACTTCCAGTTTCCACCTACTTGAAATATATAAATCTCTATATATAGAATACAAAATAACTTCAAACTGCTTTGACATATTATTCCAGGACTTCAAATGGAACTATTTAGAAAAGATCTTCCAAAGGAAAAGATTGAAGACCAGAAGCGAAGCTGCGAGCTCGCCGCTTACTTCACCCACTGTAGCCTGGACGCTGTTCATTTGATTTTAACGTTGAGAACTGCAATGAATTTGACCTTCAAGCTGAAGAACTACAAGTCGGCATCATCCTTTGCGAGGAGACTACTAGAATTAGGACCCAAAGCTGACATGGCTCAGCAGACCAGGAAGCTTCTTCAGGTGTGCGAAAAGAACCCTGTGGATGAGCATGCAATGGAGTATGATGAACACAATCCGTTTTTAGTGTGCGCCAAGTCCTACAAGCCAATTTACCGTGGTAAGCCTGAAATTAAGTGCCCTTTCTGTGGCGCTTCTTACATGCCTCAGTTTTCAGGTGTTTTATGTACTGTCTGTACGGTTGCTGAAGTTGGGAAGGACACTATGGGGTTGCGGATCAGTCCTCTCCAGTTCCGTTAATTTATATTCTCTGCGACATTTTAGATGCTAAGGATAAATCTTTATGAAAAGTTTGTAAAACTGTAATTTCAATGTTAATTAGATAGTTCTATCACTCTTTTTTAGTTAAATTATGGAAATTATGGTGCATAAGCATAAAATGACTGTTAATGGACCCAACTCAGTTTAGAAACAGAAACAGTTTGTTTTTTGTCTAAATTTATTTTGGAGAGTTCCAAAGTATTAACGAACACACGCTAACTTGGCGTTACTTCACTACTTCACTACTAAGATTAAAGCGTGGATGAAGTAGAGATAAATTGAGATGCACGTTTCGTACGTTCCCTTCAATCTAGAAGTTTGAACGAACCCGTTAACAGCCACGTTTATGCTTATTCCTTTGAATGAATTTAAAACTTCAAACTTCAAGCAAATTTGTTTTGTCAGACCTGGTATGAATGTGAGCTGTAAGTTGATAGATGTAGCCTTCCACCAAATCGCAACCGATATGGGGAAAATAAAACGATTGTAATTTGATATTTTTCATGAGTTGTTGTGCACAAATGCTTAATTATATTCATCGAAATCCACCTAATGGATAAAACTCTATTCGAGTCATCTAGACTTTCAGCATTAGTCGATAATAATGCGATATTTCCTGCATTAGCTTAGCACTCCATTTGAAGTTGATTGGCGTTGGCTTGAAACTCATTAATGTAACCAATGGCATAGCCCAAATGTTGGTTTGTATAATCAAATGTTTGTTTGTTCGAAGTACTGAAGTTTCATTGTTTAATTTATGTCCCTAAAGAACGTCTCTCATTCGATAATGGGTAATGTTGAATGTAATACGATGCTAATATATTCATCCCAAGAACTAACAACCCACCTTCGCACATTAGTCCTCCCACCAATGAGATGCGAGTAAACACCAAAGAAACTCTAAAAATACATACCGTAATCATCTCATCATCATCATGATCATCACCTCCTGTAAACAAATGTTATACTCCCATCGTCATTCACTTCCCATCACTCTTTCAATCGCGAGCTGCAGACTGCAGACACTTTTAAAAAAACATGCAACCGGAGCTGGCCTACTGTTAGACTACAAACTGCAACTTTTCGTTGGTAATCCACAGGTAAGTTGGCACAGCCTCCTCAGACACATCACAAAAGTCTAATGTGGTGTGACAGTAAGATTGGTTGAAACTTACGTCAAGCCGTCTTGACAGACACAACCCTCGGCAATCTTTCTGATGCTAAAAATACTCCTCGGATGAGACTCATTGTTTATGACCACCGTAGAATACTCTGCTCACGGCTGTCCACACGAATGGACGGATGGCTATCTTGGTTGGCTGGTCGCTCATGTTAGATTTTCTTTTCCCTTTTGTATTTCAAGATGACCAATGCAATTCCTGTGAGAAATCTCCTGTCGACTCCAATGCTTTCTAGCTATAAAGCCATACTTTCATGGGAGATGTAGTTATCTGTATCTTTATATACTACTCTAATTTGATTAAAATCCAATGTGATAAAACCATTGAACTGCCAAAGTTTGTAATTGTATTACGCATCAGAGTGGCTCGCCAGAATACAAATGCACATGTCAACTATACGGTTAGTTTGTCAACTTATGTAAATACGGGTGCGCATCTCAAAGATGATACTTACAAGGCGTTGGCTAATGAAACAAGATTTTTCCTTCTTTTTGATTAAGATTGCCCTTCTCCCATAATACCACGACCTCAGCTCCGTACACACATGGTGTATATATACATATATTCATGCCATGTATGACTAGACCTAGACGTTTCACTAATCATACAAGTTATAGAAAGGCCACAGCAAGGAAAAAAGTATTTTGTTGTCTGTAAAAGGTGCGGGCATGTAACAACAATGTTGGTCACACGTATCACTACCGAAAAACTACTTACCACTGACTGTTCGTAAATACTTGTTTTTTGACGGAGTGTACAAACGTATTTGTAAAATGAGTAGACTCTCGTGAGATAACAGTTTTTACCGATGGATTATAATGTGAATCATGGCCTATCAAACAACTTTTGTGTTGTTTCTTCGTTTCTACTCCTTTTCACCACTGCATTTCTTCTTTTTGGTCCACTTGACTGAGTCAGGAGCTCCGTTAGCTTTTATATTTTAGCATTTCTTCACTGATGATTTCGCATGGCTCTTATGTTACCTATTACCATCTCCACAACTCAACCTATCATTATTGTATATGGATGTTAATCTTTGTTTCGTGTGTGTGTGTGATGATGCAGTAATAAAACGGTACTTCAAAAAATGTACCCTGCCCAATAATTATTGCTAAATATCGTTATTTAATAATCCCACATTCTCGAATAGAACAAAGTTAAATTCAAACATCAAACGCACCTAATGGAGGATGGAAAAATTGAATCCTGTCCTGATCGACCTACTTACGACAACCCCTAGTTTGTACAGATTAAATGATAGCTGACAAAGCAAAAACTGATTGAAACTTTTTTTTTGACAAATTGAATTTAAATCCTTAGGGACACTGGACTTTCTGGATATTTGCCTTCCCTAACCGATCTCTTCCGTGCAGATGCTCCTGCTCTCACATCACCCCAAATTTGACAACGACACTTTTTGGAGTGTATTTCTGCCCAGATGTTGACCCACAGTAGAATTTGGTGTTACAGCGACTGTTTGCACTTAAGTTGAACCCTTGTATTTTTGATTGCAAAAGTCAGTTAGCTCCGCAAAATGAATTTGCTTTGTGTTGGTTAACAGGTTTATTACATACGCCAACGGGATTCATAAACGAGGTTTATCATTTCTGAATAATAATCGTGTCATAATAATTCGAAACGTACAAAACGTTGGGACTCAGAGATGCAATGCGAATGTTTCAACTCGAGCCATAAAAAAAGTTCGCCTTGCAATGTCAAATGTTTTAATGAGGCAACCAGTGGACTTCATATCCATGGCTCATTTTGTATTCCATGTCGTAATCACACTCCTTGTTCTGGCCCTTATCCAAAAGTAATTCGCATTGAATGGGCAACCGTAAATCTGACAAAAAAGGAGTTCTTCGGGAGGAATGCTTTAATAAATGCAACAGTGGCTACACAAAGTCAAGTAATACACCAACACCAATACCTGTATAACATGATGACCTTTTCGGAGAGTGATGTGATCATGATGATTATGATGCTACATTGATTCATAAAGTGTTTGTGTTATTTAGTTAGTAAACATATAATACATGCATGCACCTTCCACCTTTTCTGTTCTATGTGGCAAATTCTAATGCCACTCAAGCTAACTTTTGTAAGGCATCTTGCCTCAATAGAATGATACACATGCTCGCAGAAGCTCAATCATTCAAGTTTAGTAAGAAGGAACGGTTTTTTCTTTTGTGAGTTCCATCTTTTCACCGAGCAAACGAGATTTCTATAGCCAAATAGAGAGAGAGAACAGCATTGGTAGTAAGCATAAAGCAGTTAGTTTCAGTTTCTAGTAGGTCTTCGGATCTCCTCTGTATTTATTTATTTTTCCGTTCTCTGATACATTGATGATGATGGGTTTGGTTTTGATAATAGAAAAATATGTCAACAGACGCTAGACCAACAGCTTACGGGCAACGAACGGCCATTAACCTGTGACTTGCTTAATATGCTAATTGCTTTTTTGTACATGATAAACTAATACAAAACCTTTGCGGTGCTGGGCAACACTGTTATATTTATTATTTTTTGGCTCATTTTTAAACATCAATATCTCAACTGAGCTCAGGTGTATTTTTATACTTTTGAACTTTTAGCGTAAACATATACATCTTCTCGATTGGGATGGCTTCATGTGAGCACCTCGTAAATTATTAAATCACAACAAATACAGTTACATAAGTCAACAGTCATCAGTTACTACTTTGTTTCTTATTTGCATCAATGAAACTGCACTGTGTGCTTTTAACTGCTTCCTGTTTACTTAAAACTCAAAATGGGTTTGAATTTTTGAATACAGACAGGTGTGTTTTTGTTATCGCAATCGATTTCAAATGCCATGCCAATGTTTAAGAGAAAAAATAGAATATAAATTGGAATTTTTGCTACAAAGTAAATGCAGTTGTTAAACCAATGCAATTTAAAACGCTCAACTAAACCCTGCATTTAATTCCAAAAAATATGAGTCGAGGTTTTCTTACATTTATAATAATAGTTTGCCGTCTAGGAAAAGGTGAATCTTTATTGTTTAAGTGGTGCAGAGTTTAGTCATTCAGAAATTCATCAGATTAGAGGAGTCATAGCCGGATTTACAACTTTCAAACACACCAAAAGGGATTTTCACTGCATAATGGTACCAGCCATTCTCGTGACAATCCTTCCCTTTACGAAATAAATGTTAATGCATGAATACTTGCATAAAATGTATGAATATTACTATGGATGACTGGTAGTAGTTGGAGTAGTGGTGTATTACACATGTGCAAACGACCATTCTTCATTTTGATGGCTTAAGTAAAACGGGACTCTGTGCTAATTTGTCAGTACGTTCTCAAAAACTCAAATGACCAACGACCACTCACTCACGCTTCTGCAATGAACAAAGTACATATGGCATCTCTGTTCCCAATTCCGAGCAGGTCCATACTACACCACACCACACACATTGTAGTCATCATGATGATGAATCTTCTTAAAAATTTATAACGAGTTTTAAAATCTGAGTTTTTAAAGCCTGATTGAGAAGTCGAGGGAGGATCACTCTGGAGTAACAAGACGAAACAATGAGAAAAAAGGTTTCAACTTTGATATGTATTGCAAGCATTGTATCCTTGTAGACGTGTTTAAATCTTGAGGCTTTAGCCTGCAAACCTTTCTTGCCAAATTTCCAAAACCGTATTGAGGGCAACTTCTGCTTTAACTTCCATTCTCATCTTTTTTGCAAATCCGTATTACCAAGATTTAGATTTCGCTTTCTAATTTTTATGTTAAAAATCTACGAAAGCTCTGCAATGTGTTTTTATTAGCCTTGCATAGCTAATATGATTTTTGCTTGTTGCTTTGCCTCACGTCCGCAAAACTAATGAGAAATGCTGTCAAAGGATTTTAAAATCGTAAAATATCTAATATATTTGTAATGATGCACAAAAATTTACGACTGAGTGAGTAATTGCACTTGCGTTTGCAACAACTGACCGACTAATACCAAAAACCAGGGGAGAATCTACGCCTCGTACCATCTCTATTAACGAGAAAATTACTTGATAAAAATTAAGTTATTATTTATTAAAATATTTGCGTGGGTGTAAAGTAGCCGTTATCTGAAAAATCATGAAAAGCCATCCTGAGAGGCTACTATTCTGTGACTATCTACTACCTCGTTCTAGTGCTCAGAGCATCTGATTGTGAAGTCTATGAGTCATTAATCACCATAGGTTGTTTTCCGGAAATAAAACGAAACGTGGGCTTTGTCCTTGGCTATTGTTTTGTGACAGCGACTTTAAAAAGCGTTCGGGTAACTTAGTCAAGTACAGAATCATAAAAAGCGATTGCAACTGTGACTAATGACAGCAAAATAGCAAGAACACTTTCGAAATTATATTCGTCGTACACTCATGTCCAAGGCTACTGAAACCGATAGTGACTGCAACGCAACTGGAGAGAGGAACTAACGATAAGTGGTAAAAGTTCACTTTTATCTAAAAAGGTTTCAAGGAGATAATGAGGAGGAACCGGATGTTGCTGCCATTTACCTTATTTGAAGTGTAGGCCGTATATTGTTTCACTTTAATGGTAAGCATCGATAATGAATGATCGTTGAAGTCAGGTTGTCATTTACACCAGCACACTTCATGTGTGCTCTTTATGCGTTCATGTCACATTGCAATATTTACCAACTTGAGTATTTATTAACATCACGACACTTAAGTGATGTTTTACTTCAAACAACGTGCGTTATCGTCTCATTACATTTTATCTTCTGGCAACTTGACATGATTTGACCCTTCACACAAAAAACAATGAAGCAATAACAAGTGGGAAGCACTGAACTGAATGTGTAGCTTTATGCGTAGAAGGCTGGTGAAAATTATGTTGACTCAAACTTACGTCAGCGTGATCACGAGCACGATGTCAACGCTAATGTCTGACCTCATAAGAAAAAAAAGTTAATTGAGACGCAATTATTTATAATGTCGTTAAAAGTGACAACGCATAAAAGGGAAACTGCATAAACTGATTTAGTTAACTCTATTTAAAATGACCTTGTTTTTGCACATATTGCTACATTTTCCGGTGACTGCAACTAACTCAAAGTTAAAATTATCATTAGTAAATGATAATTGCATTAATCTTCTCACTGAGCAGGAGTATGGGACATGGTACACTCGGCTCGAGTTAATTGTCGGCTAGAAATCTGTTGCACACTCCCACATTTTTTCCAAACAAGTGCTGCTCTGATGAGTGTTAGTTGGGATGATGGCATGGTGTCAATATTTGAGATAGTTGAACTTGTACCTTCAGCAGTCATTCACATTTCGTTACCCTTTCAGTGCCCATGTCTGGTTATGGATGGTATGAACAAGATTTCTGAGAACCTTGACCATCAAATTGTGTGGACGTCTGCTTCAATGTCTGTGTCTCGATTTAACTTGTATGTAACACGTATGATCAAAGTGTCTGATCACTTTCTACACAAGAATTTCGATCAGTTACTAATATGACCAGTTGGCGTTCAAGTACCTCGAAACAAGTCATTAAGTCACATAACGCAAGAACATATGCCCCAATAATACGTCATCGACACGTACGTGCTCCTGTGATTCATCATGTAAGCATGCTTTTTTTCTTTCTAAAGGTTCTAGTTCTAAAGATCAAAGAACTGTTTGGCTGGGGCGACTTGAATATCACCTTTGTGAGCAAGCGAGGAATCTACGCCGTCAACATGAACGTTTATGGTTTTGTATAAAATATTTTTTCCTTTTGCAGCTACATACACACTTGACACTAGCGGCTATGAGTAAGTAGTAGTGGTGCAGTCCCTCAATGTCATCATATAATATGATGTAGGATCCCAGTTTCTCTTTTTAGCTGGCACTACAGTGGAAATTGCTATAATCAAATGAAAGTGCTGCAGATCAGTAAAAATCTAATTCATACGATCATGTTTCAACTCTTTTTAAACGCTGCCGTCGGGATGAACGCTACATGACGTAAAATTGTCAGCGACTTACCTCATCGAATCATATTTTCATTTAAGAAATTTCATCTCTCTTTCCATTTTGTGAGTTGAATTTTATGATGCTGCTAAGGTGGATGATTCGAATAAAAAAACCAAACACGGGTACAAGATTTCATTTGATTTATATTTTCTAGATGCTTAGCATCTTCCGTCAAAAATTATGGCTCATGATGTTGATGTACCAAATGTATATGAATTTTTATCTTTTCCTCAAGTTAATAAACGGTTTGTTAAGATATGCAATTAACGTGTAGCAAGTTTGTTTCATGCAAATCAAAAGGGAACATCGTATTTAGTATCTCGAATCTAGCAAGCTATAAATATAAAAATTACAAAGTTGAACAAAAGATCCGTATAATTAACAGTTTGTTTACGCACGTGGAATTAGTATTAAGAATTTAATAGCTAGAGTTTTAGCAAATTTTCATAGGATAAAATGTTATAGATTAACGTATGTTCAAATTTTAAACCTTTTCCGCTAGATTTGAGTCCACGTTCAATCCCAGAGTTTTGCTGACGGAGATTAAATGATGGAATTACAATCTGTTTACGTGGATGCCCATGAACAATTCGGCTTACCTGTTAGTTAGTGCATACTTTTAATACAATAATACTAATAAGAAATGCTAATCATAATTCACACAGTAGTACACATTTATAAAACATGAAACATATTATTAGCATTAAAACCTAGGCAATATCCTAATGGTCAACCATGATCACGGTAACAATAAAATGCCCAAATAACATTTTTCGCTTTTGAAACAACTATCGTTATATATTCAACATTTTTTCAAAGTGCTGAGATTAGTTTCAATATCACCGATACATATAAGCACGAAGCAAAGCTGACTATATCTATACTGAATTTTTATTGTTCGGTGGCAAACTAGGCATGATAATATGTTTGTATAGAGTTTGTAATTGAAACATTATGTGTGCCACACCATATATAGCAGAAATTAACAGACCATCACTAGACAGGAAAAATTAGGTGAAACAGTAGCATCCTCCTTTCAGTATGAGTACTACTGGCCTATGGTAAATTAGTTTTGTTTGCTTGCACTTGCAAGCAATTTAATTAAAATTTGTATGCACGAGTATACATAACATGGGAAATTTTTATGAATGAGTTAATACTCTGAGCAAGTGCATGGCTGTTTCGTTTCGATTCGCATTGTAATTTCCTGAATGCATCTCCAATTGCACTAGAGAAAATTATGGCTTTTTGGTGGCATTATAAATCAAGTACAAATTTATGGCTTAGAAACAAATTATTGGTATGTATATGAAACGAAACCATATTTACAATTACAATGTAGTACGTAGCAAGTGTTTAAAAAATAGTGCTGCCATGAATTGTGTCGATAGTGATGGTTCCAAAATGTAATTTACAAAAGAATATGGGCAGTGTAAAAACATTTAGGTACATAGATTTTTAGCTCAGGTCTACAAAATGGCAAAAGAAAAGCTATGAACAGTGTAATGCAATGGTAGAATACTTTTCTTCAGATTCCGATCCGGTGTTTTAAATGTTTTAGAGCAGTGGGCCACTAGGAGCTGAAGTAGCTTAACCAAATACCACCCCTCTTTGTTCATGTTGAACACAACTTCACCTTCGGCAGTAAAGCAATCCGACAACAAAAAAATGTTTCATGTTTTTGCATTTTTCTTGTTCCCTGGTACAACCAGTGAGACAGCAAGTCAATAAACTCAACAAGGATGGGGAATACTCAAAGCGAAAAACCTCTGCCGGCCGCTTTGCAACATGATAATATGTATGGGATTTTTTACTTCCATTTTTCATATCGAAGAATTCCTCAGCAATTGTGAAAACGGTTGAATCTAGTCAAATTACCGTCTTAGTAGGTCGATAGCCAATTACCAAGGCTAGACTTGGCCAAAGAGAAAACCTTCGGCTTTTTAAACCATGCCCAGTATTTAGCGTTTGATACATAGATTTTGGGAATGCCGCATATCTGATCTTTATAAATAATAAAAATGAATCATTGAGAAAAATCTATTGGCTTTGAATAGAATCAAACAAAAAATACTTATCCATAGTATTTGAAACCTTGCCTTTTACGACATTTATTTTGTTTGCTAGTGTCTAGGGAAATTCATTCATAAAGACGTCTATCAGCAACTTTCAAATCCTACTTGGTGTATTTATGACTCTGATGAACTTTAATCACAAAAAGTATCGCTTTATAGCTTGTACAAAGCTACTTATGGGATTGTTTATTGCAATTTGTGACAACCAGCTTTTATTTCTTGGATTGTTGAAACATAATACAACATTTTCTCTGATAGAAATTGAGAGATTTTTATGAATGACTGATGCAACTTTGCCTACAAGTCTACTATCAGACACCCTGACTGAAAGTAGTGAGTAGTAGCTTGTTTGCTTGCTTGAAATTGTTTTGACAGTGTAACGCGCAACATTGTGTGAGAGAAGTACCTTAGTGCGTACTTTTTCTTGTACACAAACTTTAATTTAATTCATACATAATATTAAACAGAACACATTGCTAATGATATGCTCAATGTTTTGCAGTCATTCACTTTTTTAGGCAACTTGAGTAGGCAGACGCAACAACAAAGGCTCAAAATCAAGTCGGTTCAAGGGCTCATACATAATAACAGTTAAAAAAGCGAAATTGAAACTACAATATATTTTCATTCATTATGAAGCCCTTGTACACATAATCAAAGCTAGGAGAATGAGTTGTCTTGAAAACTTACGATGTTTTTTTGTGACCAAACATTACAAAGATTTATGCATAAAGAATTTGTATGTGCATTTCAATTACCTACCTACTCCACCGCTTATACTCACCTGCTGAGCTATACAATTACGAGTGGAGAGTAGTGTGATTGTGATTAATAAAATTGATTTGTTTTGGTTGGGCCACCGGTGGCTATAAAACAATGTTACCATTCAGTAATCGCAAAATCACCTACGATCATCTTCATATAATAGCTTGGCTTGGCACAATGGAAAGCAGATTATTTGACCATAAAGTTATACAGATTGCTTCTATTATGGCTCAAATTGATGCTCATTCTACAAGAATTCGCATCATCATAGAAAAACTTTCACCTGATAACTCTCTGCTGCGCTAATCATTATGGAATAATGGTCAATAGAGCAAAATGTTTGTTGTAGGGAAGTTATTTTTTCTGCAGAATATGACTGACTATTTTTTTCTTCTGAAGACAAACATTTCTCAACAGTTTATTTGCTAAATGTTGCAAATCAGGTTTAAAGAGCTGAGTTTACTACCAAAGTATTTCCACAGTTTTTCTTTAATAATCACTAGGTTTCCCCTATTTATCATACCAGCAATCAAAATTTGAGCAGCAGATGTGTGAACGTGAAGGCAGAGCGTTACTGTTGCTTTTTAACATGCCGACAATGAATGGTGGAATGAATGTGATGCGTTCGTGAAATGATTCGGCATGCTTACTGATTCTGTCTTCAATCAATCTCTGAGTTGTCATCTACGTGTGGAGCATCATTATTAAGTAGGATTTATTGTGAAGCAAAGCTAATTTCTGAAGCAAAGCTTTTTTAAAGTATGTATATGCAATTAATTCATAACATAGACAATAATATCGTTTTAATTTTGAACAGAAACAATTCAAGAAGATGTCAAAAAAATTAATAATCATTGTGAAACTTATATGAGCTGTTGGGAAGACTTTCTTCCCTCGTTGATTAAATATAGCTGTATGAGGATTAGCTCTCTTAATTAAATGAAGTGAATCGAATAAATCAACGCGAGGTGGTATTTCATTAAAAATATTTCTGGTATGTTGAGTTTTAAGGGAAATTTTGTTGTTTCCTCAGAATTATTTTTTAAGAGATGCACTTTAGTTTGATGTTTTTTAAAAAAAATTTGAGTAATTAACGAAACTACAAAGAGGCAGAAGCTTTGAAAGTAAATGGATTTAGTGAAAACTTATTTTTGACGTGTTTATGGTTTGAATCATGAAAAGTGAAGCATTAGGTATTTCGTGAAACACTCTAGAGCGTGTGTGCTAGTTTTATGAAATCTGTTAAAAGTATCACCTTAAACCATAATGAGAATGAGTACATCAAAAAAAAGGTTCATACAAAGTAATGCTCACTCCTTCACTTGCTCGCCTCGCAGGTAGTCTGGTTAAGGTTGGCTTGATTACTAGAACCAAGTGAAAACGTGGAAACTTTCAATAGCACTGACAAAATAGTAGCATCATCATCATCATCATGCACATGTTTTTTATCAACCACTACGTTGGCAAGCTAACTTACTCTTTCCTCCATTTCGTTTTAAAAAATCTACAAAACACATGGTTTTTGTACAAATGCTTAATTTCATATGCAAATCTGCAATTTTAGAGAAAATACTACTATTTCTCTTGCATTTTCAACAGTCCTTCCTCAATCTAGAAGTTGGCACAGGAATCACACAACAGTTGGTTATTAAATTAATATATGTAAAACATTGGCCTTGCGCAGTTCGAATGCCAAAATATACATGTGTTGACCTGATGATTCTTATAGACCTACCCGGATGAAGTTTTCAAAAATGGGATGTAAATTGCCGGAAAACAAAAGGTTCCTTCTTTGACAGTTTAAACTATGCAGTGTTGGCAGCTAGTTTCAACAAGTACGGGGATGAATGAAAGACACCATTAGATGCCATATTATTTCTTCTTTTTTTGCAACTACTGGGGACAGGTAGATGAAGCCGTTTAGTCTACTTGTTAGAAAAATGGCAAACTACATAGTTAACTGAGAAGTTTCACTTGCCACACATATCATGCAATACGCCATCGCAAAAACGGATGAACTGCAAAAGGTTATGGTCATCATCATCATATTATATCGCATACTATATGATGATAGTCACCTGTAACAAATATCGCGTACAGAATATGAGTTGTCTTCTTCATTAATCAAATAAATTCAATAACCTCTCCTTAGAGATTGCCTTTTTACTCGCACCGCGTTGTGACGTGCTGCGGAATACAAGTACTAGCAGTTCTGCTAGTAGAGCTAGTATTGCAGAAAAAAAGTCTAGCGTTGCAACTTGCTTTTTTGTGTTTGAACTTGTTGTAATAATTTACACGTTTTTGTGGGCAGGGTGCTTCTCTACCTTACCAATTAGTCAACTCATTTTATGATTACCAAGGTACAAATTTGGTTATAAAAACATGAATATGCATACATGCATGCAAGTGTTTGAGAAGATTTTCACCAAAAATATTTACTGTCCGCAAGCCGCTTTCCAACTCACCAAAGATCCTCTTCAAATTCTCTGGTCACCCCAAAACAAGCAAAATTTTACAAAGATCATTACTCTAGTTTTTTACTTCACGATTTCGATTCCTTTTTATTTTTCTGACGATTAAACAGCATACAGCCATACCTTTACAACACACTTTTCACTTTTAATGATGGTCAGGCAGGACAGGACTTAAAAACCGCACCGCGCATCAGAAAGTCATAAATCCATCCACCACACAGCCAGCCTTATTATTTCATTGTTCTACAATTTGCAATTTTGGGTCAGTCGTTCGTATGCAACTAGGTGGATGTATGTACCAATTTCTTCACATGTTTACAACGACAAAAACAGCGAGATGTAAGTCACTTTGAAGAAGATATAGTGACAAAGATTCGAGTATCATAAAATATTTGATACTTGTTAAAAAATAATTTCACGCCAGTTTATGCTGCAGCGCCTGCAAGAAAAAAACATTTTGAAATCCATGCATTCATGTGCATCTCAATTCAAAAGCGTTTTATTTAATTAAAAATGTATTAAGTGAAAGAAAAGAAGTATATCGTATCATCATTATCTTCATCCACATCTCTTTGAAAACCTTATCATTTACCAACTTTTCAACAGTGTCATGACATGACTGATTTATTGCGCATCTCATTGTCACTGCCAGACTTTTTGAGGAAATGTTCCACAAGCGATCTCTAGTTCGGTGATTAGCGTTGCCACCTAAGTGATTAAACATTGTTGTGAGAACGCACCTGAAATCATGACGCACCATGATCATTATCATAGAAATAAATAGTTCTGAGTAGAAATGAATAAGACATTATTTTTTCAGTTAAACCACAGCTCAGTCAGTGTAAAACAAAATGCTCTATATTTCATTTTAATGCAGTCCTTGTGACCGCTAATGAAACTGACATTGTAAACATGATGGCATTTCTACGGACGCCTTGCGGAAAAGGATGTTACGATGATGGCAGTGATAAGTACGCAGTATTAGAAAACAACAATTTTACTAGATTACTGCAGCAGCAAACGAGAGGGAAATGTGCATCCATTTGACATGAAACATATGGGAAGAGTAGGTTGCTGAGAAAATATTGGATTATCAACGTCGTCTTACTTTTAGTAGGCTTACTGCTCTATACGCTATACTCTGTTGTTTCAGTAACTAAAACACTTGTTATATGAGGATGACTCAAAGTCTGGTATAGAGCGAGCGCACATTACGAGTTATCACAATGAATATAATAAATGATAATGAGTGAATGAAAAGACAGACAAGAGCGTACACTTGCATTTGTTGTTGAGAGAGGCCTACTAACCGGAAACGTGAGTTACATTACTCAAGCCAAGCTGTGATGAGAAGGAATGAGAATATTTCTCAATGAAACCACCAGCAGCAGCAAACAACAACCACATAAAAAATGCAACACATGAGAATGAAACCATTATAACCATTATATTGGAGGAATGTAGCAAGCTAGAGCATAATATGAAAAGTAGAAAACATCCGCATCCACACCTTGAACTTGCAAACATCCATTTTTTTGCTGATTAAAACACTTTTGAGCAATATGAGTATGAGTGTGCCCACCTGCTTTTTGCGTGAATATTAGGCAGGTTGAAATGACAAGGAATCGTCTGTAAATAAGTTACAATAGGTAGTATCATATTTGTGAAGTCATTGTCTGGTTAAACTCATCTTTCCCTTGAAAGAAAAACGTCATAGATAAAAAGATTTTTGACACTTGTTAAATGTTGTTATTTCATACAAACTTGAATATTTGTTAACTTGCATACACAAGCTTGCTTCTCTAGATTTGAGTAGGAATGAAATTGTGTGACTTTTTATAGTGCAATATCATGTAAAATTTTGTCTTTAAAATATTTCTGAGAAAAGTTCCACAGAAATAAGGAAATGGTACAGATGTGCATAAAAGACGTTTTACGCTTGAATTATCTATCTACTGGTGTGTACAACTTATTCTTGCAAATTGAACGTCGACTTACCTGTGTGCTGCTCCTAAAATTTTGGGGCAACTTAAACATGATTCAAGGGCAAGAGTTCTTACTGTCCCATATCACGTCAGTCTTCTTCAGGCTATTTCTCATATCTTAAAAATAATGTCATTCAAAAACATATAACTCCTTTCATGACCTTTATTGCGCATGCAAGTAACCCGTTATATTTGGCCACCAATTATATACGCATGCAAACCATTATAATGTGCAGTAAAAATATATGCTACTCTTAATATCCGAATATAGCAGAATGACAAAATATCAAATCAAAAACATATCTTTTGAAATTTGTTCCATTCCCATCTACCCCAAATCTCTGGGTTGAATGTTGCACCGTCGACAAGAAAAGTAAAAATTTTAAACTGTACATAAAAACGAAATGGAACGAGGAAAGAGAGAGCGACACCACCGACGATGCAAGGAAAGGAAGAAAAGATAAAATGAAGGTGAAGCGCATGCAAGGAAATAATAAACGTGCATGGGAATTTGTCAGCATTACTGCATTGTAGATAACCGCAAAGTGCAAGGATGTGACATTATGAGTTTTTCCGTGTAGTTCTTGAGCAAATAAAGTGATATCACGAGAGATTTAAAACAACGGTTTTCTGCTTCATAGGTGCTACCTCTGTATCATAAACCATACCTGAATAAAAGTTGCCACAATGCACTGCGAATGAGTGAGTTGTTGCAGAATTACGTCTTGTGTCCCTCACCTTGTGAGGACTGTACCACACCACCCTGCTTATACTACTACTCAGTTTTGCAGGTACTAAGAAATGAAATGCAGCAACTCGAATGAAAAGTAGGCTTCTTCGTCACTGATCAACGTATGCAAACCGCTGTTGCATGGTTCGGACACGGAGCAAACGTGACCCACTTGTTATTTTATTTCCCTTTCATATCCAACTACCATAAGCATCTCATATATTTCACGGCTTTCTGATGTTACTCCATTTGCTTTGTCGGTGTATCATACCACAGCATTACGTGGATGTGGCACACATGATTTAATCAGATTTTAAAGTGTATTTTGTCAATTTATTGAGAGTGAAGAGTACACCGTGAGTGATAAACGCAAGTAGAACGAAATCGTTTTACTAAAAATGTTTTCACATATATTCAGAAATAAGAAATGAAGTGACAGTTTTTTAGGCAGGAATGTTAAACTCATCCATTTCATACATACACACATTCATATATCGCATTCGTAACCTATTTTATATAGAGTCTTCTCACTCAAGCACTTTCATAAAATTGGTTGTATTTTCCATCCATGGAAAAGTCCTAAAACTTTAAAATTGCTTCTGAGAATGAGTAGTTTATCATTTTATTTCCCGTGCCTACGGAATCGAGAATAAACTTTTCGTCGCAAATGCTATCACCAGTTGGTTGCGTGCATGAGCACCATTTTTGGATAAAACATCCCAAAGAGACAAGGGTTTTTTGATGCCGCAGGTTGAATACGGAAACAACAAGAAAGTAAAACTAGAAAATAGTTGTTACTCCGCTGCTACCCGCATCCTTATCCCAATTTATTACCCGACCCGTGACGCAAGAAACCGTTGACAATCATGAGGCTGAGCTTCGATTTTACTTACAGATATAATTGGAGAATCCGTCTTCACAGCCTTGTACTTCCGAGCACGTGTAGTTTTTCAAAAGGACGATGGTACAACTATGTAAAGTAGAGAGATAATGATTCTTCATTATATGGTATCACGTAGGTACTTCAATTTCTGTTTTTACTCAAGTGTTCACTCCAATTTGCCATCCATTCCAACAAAAACCCACTTTCCATTTTGTTGTGACTCGCATACTACACCAGATTTAAAAATGAGACTAGTGATTAGCCTTTTCTAATGCTCATCGTCACAAATTATTTTTTCACAATAAATAATAATGATTGTCAAAGACTGTAAGCAACTGATCATTGACGTAAGCTTTTGCAAAACAAAAACAGCAAGTTACATAAAAATCACTACTTTTGTTTACCTTGTAGCTGCTTTAGTTTTAAAAACTTTTGATCCCCTGGAAAAACTGCGACATTTTGCAAGAACTAAATTAATATAAAATGAAATGACTAGATGAAAGTTGATTCACGTGTACACTTTAAATATCACTTATTACTTGAAATTTGCTTTTGAAGAATAGGCATGAGCATGTACATATGTTACCGGAAACGAAACTTGGCAAGAAGGGATTTATTTAAACTGAGCAAACAAACAACAATGATTTTTCATGGAATTGCAAATGATGCCAATCAATGTGGAAAAAATACGATATGTTACGATATTGGTATTGTTAAGATGAGTTTCATTTCTGCGAAGTTTCACAATCCCTCAGCCTTGCTTATTTCTTATACAATAGTAATATGTATGCGACTTTACAAAAATGAAGCTCCTTTTCCTCTCGACTGTATTATTTGCACATGCTTTTTGTTCCGGTTTTCTTTTCGTTCATTTTCTTCTTTTTTATTTATAAAATGTCGCAAAAAGCTGAGTTAAAGCATGATATAATGATGCTCCTATTTCTTGGAGGATGAAATATTCATTTAGTTCAGTGATATGATGATGTAATGTTGTCAGCATTTTGCATTTGTATGACTTACACGAGTATTAATGTCATACACATAAAAACTTGATGACATGAATAAAATATTAAGCTTTGTATAATTTTTTTTGGAGAAACGTCAAGTTGCTCTGCTGTTGCAGTTTTGCTTGAGAGCAAAATGTTATATTTTTTTGGGGCGAGATGAATTCTCAGCTAAAGCTGTCACGTAAGAGGAACCCAATACGTGTATCGATTTCAGGTTAAGTCGGTCCCAACTTGGATATAAGAAACGGGGTCAAACTCACATCATTGCTGTTAACTCGGAGGAAAAGCACGTCATCCTCTCTTCAGCAAGGTGACAAATCCCCAGTGTTGCCAAACAAAATGCATTATGACAAACATGTACAAGGTTGTTACGTAATGCAGCATCTCATTAGAAGAAGCATTATGCAACTCAAGTTTCCTTAACCAGTGACAAATTACCCGAACTACCGGAATAATTCAGGGAATATAGAGAGTTTCTCCCCAATGCGTTCCATTTATGGTTTGAAACAAATGGCTATCCTCTTCTGCAGTTCTCTGTAGTGGCCATTACTAACTAAAAGTGCAAAAAGTGGTACAGAGCAAACCCGAAGCCTAATCATAAAAACATAATGTATTTATCAGGGAATCTTTTGCCAAATTCTTTTCCTCTATATTTTGGTACATGAGGAAAACAAAATTTTTGTTTCTTGTGATAACCCAAAAGGATGCAAGAGCCGAATACTAGGTTGAACCAGTATTACCAGATTATTAGGTTGCATGTAAATTATCCCTATAACGTTGTAAGTGTAGAATACTATGACCACCAAGTTCTATAAGTACAAAGTTGTAACGCGATGCAAAACATGATTGTAATGCTGTTAGATGGTTTCATTCAACGCTTGCTTGTCCTTCACTGCTCATTCATCCATCTCTCCATTCTTCCGTCGGTCAGCATTGTTTTGTGTCAAACAGATCAGGAATTCAAGCAGGAATCTGAGCAAGAAACGGCATCCTCATCACTCTTTTCTTTTCCGATGCTCAATCTTTTTCATGCCAACGCCAACCATTAAGGACACGATGAAAAAACTCCCGTCCGCCATAACGTCCTAGTCCCATCTCTACCACGACCAGCATCTTTCTAAATTCAAGTTTCAGTTTACCACCGGACGGACTAGATTTTCTTGCTAAACAGTGGGTTCACTTACTTTCCCGTTTGCGAGATGAGATGCCGAGTCGAGTTTACTCTGACTGTCAAAATTATAGCAATCCTTGGCAATACAGCTAGCCAAGCCAATGTCGATCCCGATGATGACCAGGATTGATGTCTGCTCAAATGAAAAAATGCCGATAGAATCGCTAAAAATTCATCTCCTATTTATCAGCTTACAAGAAGGCGAGTCAAAGTTTAGAATACAAAATGGGTCATTATTTTTGCTACCGCGTACTTCAAGGTTTTTTGCGGCTGTACGGTAGCGTCGAGGGGAATGGAATTTCTTTGATTAAAGAGGCATACCATGTATCTACTTTTTGTTTTTCGCGTTATATCATCAGTTCAGTTTACTTAATTACCTAAAAGCATAATCGGCTTATTAGGAAAGGTGTACAAGAGTGGAGGTACTAGCTAGAGCAAGAATTCTTATAGGTTGTAGGTATACCACTTGGTGTGGGAACTGATTTTGGTTTTATATTTCATTTGCATTTTCTCCCCCAATGTGGCATTACTGCGGAAAAAGAAATTTCCGAGAGGCCGAATGGGCAGGTTGCAGACAACATATGTATGTTACAATAGATACAATAGACAAGGTTTTTCTTGGTTGTCTTGAAAAAAATGATCTGTTATTTCATCATCATTATCTTCTTTATTACTCAGCTTCTGAACCTGAGTATCCGAAGACGAGACCAGCTCCACTACATACTGTTCTACAAGCCATATTTTTCCATATGAGATGCTCTTTTTGATGTGTGGAAAGATGTAACATTTTTCACCCTTGAAACTAACATCATTAACTGGCCACGCTACACATACGCTTCATATTTTGAGAGGCGGATGCACATCACAATAAAACAGTTCATTGAGGTAAATGTGATTCATTCATGTTGTCTTAATACTCAAATAACTTGGCAGAGCGTAGATATACGAGTTGTTCCTAGCACATAAAGGATGATACACATCTATCTAGAAAAAGTGGGCCAAACATCATTAAATACAAACTCAAGTGATTTTTAGAAGGATTCGCCAAAATGAAAAAAATGTACTGATAATTTGAGTACAATAATAACTTAATATTATAACACGTCAGTGGCGCATAAACCTATGCACCTATTGACAAACGTCATGCTTCAATTCTCGGGACGAATTACACGGTTTCCTTTCTTTGCCATGAATATTTCACGCCGGAGCTGGATTTGCGTAACAATTCATATTGATGCTGCTGCTATTACTTGGAAAAAATTCACTATGAGAAATGATGAGTACGTACGTTGATGATATTGCAGTTTTTGTGTGCTTCTTTGAAGAGCTAAAATCGATTATGGTGAATCTGATTTTGATCTCTACAATGCAAAGAAAATGTCTAGGTGTCATATTTCGGAGTATCATATTTGTCACCTAAATAAGTTTGCGCTTTCCATCTTGTCTCCGTGAGTTCGGATCTTGGGGAATAGGAAACGCATTGATATGGTAGTTAGTTTAACAATATTATTCAATAGTAGAATGGAGAGGTTCGTATAATTTCATCATCTGTGTGACAGTTCTTGTCTAATTTGTATTCAAAATGTTATCTTCCCGAAATACATTTCTCGAACAAACATCTGTCAGATCGAGACGTTGAGGTTGCTACTCCACTACCGAGAAAAGGTGGTATTATAGGACAATGGTGACGCTGATCACTAGTGAATCTTCCGGGTCAAGGATTAGGTACTGTAGAAAACAAAATTTCTTTTCACTGCGAACCCAAAAGAAAGGTAGATTTCAATTTTGTACATCATCATCGTTGTCGTCAGTGCGGTACTGTTATTATTTACTACCTTTAGGCTCATCACGCCCCACGTGGTTCGTTCCTGACAAACAAACGTAGTTATTCTCATTCACCATCTATTTACTACTACGCAATGCTTATTGTCCAAGAAAATGAAAAAGGAGTTGAGATGAAACTCACACATCTGCTTCTTATTCAGAGAGCTGGCTTGCACAATGATCAACAGCTTTCTCGAGTTTCATGACAAATATTGTGGGTTTTAAAGCTTGTTGACTTCAATAGAAAAAAAACAAGGCTGGTTGCATTCTACATATCATGATTTCTGTCATTTTCGTTCCTGTTACATCTTGACATTGTTGGCAAGATATAGTATTGTATTATCATAGAAAAATCAGCATTCCTTTTATTGTCAACTGAACTCAAGTAGCTTGATTTGACTGGTTGTGGTTGGGAGCTCTGTGCTGTTGTGTTGGTGTGCGGAAAATGAATACTACGCGATTTTCATGGATCCCCTAACTCAACACTAGTACCCCTTTCTCACGAACGTGTAAATCATAATATTATCACGTAATCCAAACTACAATAACCTTCAATTTATTTGACCTCTCTGTTTATTTATCCCCGTTGCCTGTGTGATTACTATAAAAAATTTCATTGATTTAAAAGATATAATAAAAACGGAGTGTATCGATGTGTATATAGGTACTTTATTATGAGTATATGTATGAGTACAAGTATATAGAGGTGTAATTATGTCATCTTCTTCGTGGATTTCAAAATCCTGTTACTTTTTACCCTGATCTTTGCTGCTGTTACTGGCTTTGGTGAACTCACACCAAACTCACCTTCAACAAGTTGCCTACATTCTTCCAATTGACAATAGGAAATGTAATAATTTTATTATGACATTTGGTAGGGTTGAATTGAATACGGGAGAGTACGGGCTACAATACGTTTTAAATGATTCATGACAATTTACTCGACTGCAATGCCAGTTTTTGGCGTTGGTTCAAGCCCAAACGTTTTGGATGTATAGAGTACACACTCACAAAGTTTCACGATAAAAGCTGTCTAATTTATGCCGGTGTGGTATAAAGTGGAATGACTCAAGACGAAAGAATTTGAAGGCCTGCTTTTTAAACGCATTCTTCAGCACCTACTGCATTAAGGTGGACAGGAATGGTATTTTATTAAATTAATGAACACACAAACTAACTCATTCTGGCTGACTTGAACCACTTATGTATGCACACCAACACGGTGTTCCGTCTCTGCTAAACTTGTAAATAACCCTGGCGCTAGCGGTACTTTTTATTCTTTGTCTTCTTCAACTTCGTCACTACAGCCACCAAATATGACGATATGAAGTGCCAAGGACTGAGATTTTTTAAAGAAAATTTGCATTCAGGACAGGAGGATACGGATATATATGGGAGGCTAGGCCGGCTTTAAGTCTCTCCTAGTTCGTTCGCATTACCCTGGTTTTCCATAAATGGGATTTAGGAGAAAATGATAAAAATCGATTTGGGATTATATGGGCATTAGCATCATGTGAATCTTTGCCTTCCGCATGAATATGAATTTACTCAAGTTAATACACCCTGAAAATTTCATTTTTCATGTAGAGATGGAAGCTTTTCTTACAGCCAGAAAAAAATGTATTAGTTATTATATTTTTAATGCATTGCCAATTTTGTCGACGTTCCTCCACCTCGAGAAATGTTGAATTGATGAGGAAAACGAATGAATGATGCGCTGCATAACAAGTGCATTGTTACTCCTTCTAGTACTACTTGTACATCTTGTTGTTGTTCGCACATTAAAGTACCCAAAATCAAGACTGCACAACGATTATATCATGATGATTATCGATATCCCATAATCAATGTCAATGTCGTTGTGTTCATTATCATTGTCTTGACTTTCGAGCAATTTTCTCCCATTCTCTCACCCACAGTGTGTCAGTAATGTGATGCTCGTGTTATGCATGTGCCTAACAGAATTTCTACTTTTGGTTCTGCCTTGCTTGTCCATTGTTACTCACAGCTCAGCTCAGCTGCACTTGCTCGCCATTAGAGGAAGCCATAATTACACGTAAATGCACATGAGAATAGGCATGTTTGCCAGCAACTTCATTTTTAGCCGTACAAAATAATAATGCACTCTTGACTCGGAGGTGATTATCAAAGCATGTACACTTTTACAACTTTCGTGTCTCCGTCTTACATTATGAATGATGATGATGGTAAGTAATATGGCGCTCATTGCGTTGCATGTGAGGAAGCAGCTCCAACATCCTCCTTTTGCCACTTGGTACTGATGAAAGGACTCTACAAAATGACTTCTCACCTCTCTTGAAACATAGCCAAAATTATCAGTTGGAGACAACACTCGAGACGCTCACTCAGTTGACCAACAACTTCAATTCAACTCTTTTTTGTCTCAATTATTATCATTACAAGCTTGGCGATATTTAATGTAAGTAGAAACGCAAATGCAGGATGCCATGCGAATGCATAATAAACTGCAATTGGAAATCCAATCAAATGCAATTCTAAATTATGAAACTTCAGAGTACTTATAAGGAGCTTAGAGATACTATTAGAAATTTTTTTAATATTAGAAATTAAAACTATACCTAAATGCACATCTAAATGCGGTAATTGGTAATGACATTGAGTGTCATGCCAAATTTGTTGAATAATTTGATTCAAATTGTATTTCTCGATTTGGCAGAAACGGCAAGGAAACAATAAGAATCAATCTCCGTCTCATAATCATCCTCCTTACACGTACTATCATTTCGCCCCAAATTATACATATCACAGCAATACAAACTTGTGTGTCTGGGCTGATCTCACATTCATGGCTCAACCTGGCTAGCCAATGACATCCTTCTGGATTTTATATTACAAAGCAATGGATTTCATAAAAAGTGAAGAACACGAAGTTTTTATGATTGTTCTTAAAACAGGCAAGGTTATGAGCCTTCATATTTTATTCGAGGAAACCCAGTTTTTGATGATTCTATGAAAAAAAAACTTTTCCTTACACACTTGCGTAGTTGAGACACACATACAAACACATATATCCCAAAATTTTTACCTCTCATTCCCTAAATGCATACCTACAACTGCTAGTCGAAATGAGCATGATAATATTGCATCTCGTTTATTTCCCTAGTTTCTTGATTCCACTTGTTTTATGTTACGCTCGCACCGGCCATTTCATCGCTGGCCTTATTTCATGTAATGATCGCTCTCTTTATTTTGTTGGACATACGTATATACATACTTATCTCTTGTACATTTCAAACATTTTTTAAAGGTTGTTCCTTTTTTATACTTATGTCTCATACTTACACTCCTTTCCGTTAAATGGATGGTGCTCGTCCATTGTTTTAAAAATTATAACAAGCCAACCCTCCAACCAAACCAAAGCAACCTAATTCGTTTTAATATTTTTTTTTCACTTTTTACGTTCTGTGTAAAACATTTTTTTTTGTAAAGGAAAGCGTCATTAATTATTATGCCACATTACCATTTTGTGTAGAAAAATTTGCATGAAACGCAGAAGAGACAGGAGTTTTTTGAATTGAGACTGCAACAAAAGATTAACACTGATTATGAATAGAGATGGTGTGAAGATCCATGGCAAATTTACGCACCGTGGAATATAGAAACACGCAACAAAAAGCGGTGACAGATTTTAGAGCGCCGAGTAAAGCGGTTGCTTGGGGAGAAAAAACCATTGTCATATCTAAGCCACGGTGATACGAGTCAAGGAAATGGGTAGCCACTAGCCCAAAGCCGTTTGATTTTTTATGATCATTATTATGGTAGGACACAAACTGATGTGATAAAGTTGCTAATGGACGTATAATTTTCACAGAAGGAATAAATACTCGTGACATTTAAAAAAAATTTTTTTTGCTCACTTCAGCTGACTTCACAAATATATATGCGTATACTGTATGTCACGGACCTATCCCAAGATTCCGTAGCAAAAACTACGTGCTTCTAACTTAACGTTTTTAGGCATAGCATATGGACAACCTTGGTATTCGGGAACTACTTTCTTTTCTGTAAATTCTGCAAGTCACTCCTTGTCGAGTCTCGGCTTGCTTTTATTCTTTCACTTTAGTTCAATGCCTCTGGCCATTACGGGGTACTCGGTTAGACATTTTGTCAGCTACAATTGTTTCCAGCAGTCTACGAGACAGCTTAAAAACCATGCTCATCTAGGCCTTCCCCGTAACCTGTATCTACATTTGACGTAAAATAAAATCAAGTAGTTACTCGTTTGTGCAGCATATAAAACCTTAGAAAAGCTTAGCAAAGTAACCAATAAAAAGTGTTTTCGGGCCTCAACATCTGCCTGTGAGGTACCGTATCGCTTGCTCAAATCAAGGGAATGGAAGCCAAGAAATAATGCAAAGCGTTGTGCAATCATATAGAGTAGAAAATAGTGATGATGAGGATTTATTTAAAATTCGTCTAGTGGCAAGTAAATAAAGATGGTCAGATGAGCTACTCCGTCCGTCAAGCGTGTAAAGTGACCTGCTAGATGAAAATCATTGAGACCATTAATACTTTTTTAATTACTATTTTCACATTTTTAATAAACCGGCTTACTCTTTTCTAACACCTGCGCATTGGTAGTTCTAGGGAGAAGTCAACCATTGAACTGGGGAGAGTGAACTATCAGAAAATAATCACCTCTCCTCGCGTACTAAACAGTTAGATAGTTCAGGAGCATCATTGGATTTGTTGAAAAATTGGTTGAAAAATGCATGCTAATAATATGTGCTAAGAGTGCTAGTAGGCATCTAGGAAGATTCTTCATGTGCTAAATATTTTGTGTTTTACCATAATTCCCTTCATGGTACACAAGATCAGAAAAAAACGCACTTACAAAAATTCTAGTAAACTCAGCAAAAAGAATATGAATAATGTTAGCGTGATTTCAGAATTTTTGTGCTTATTTCGTTTCGACTAGAGGAACGCATCTTGATCATCTTGTTCATCAACGTTTATCACGGATGGATTGGAAAGTTTACAGCTTTTTTACAGGAGAAATCGATAATCAGTCTAGTAAATACAATAACAAAACTAGACGCTCCTGTGTTGATGCTCGTAGTTATCAGCACCAGTAGAAACAATTGCATTTTGTATCTGTAATAAGTAGTTTCAGAAACGTGGTTAGAATCATTATCATTCTATCAGTTTTTCAGCATACACTAGCAACTCTTCGCAATCATCATGTTGTAGCTTCTAATCGAAAGAGGTTGTAACTCATGATGGGATGTGATGTATGTGCCTTGCATTTCTAGACTTTACACCACACCACTCACTTTATTCTCTGCTCTAGTAGAGATCATCGATTCTATAAAAAATCTGATGAGCTTTATGCCTCTCCTCTAGCATGTGCTCACGCTCATTATAGTCATGTGTGTGCTTGTACACGTCTACAAATATGAATGAGACCCAATGAGTGAGAGAAAAAGTAGTAAAAATTTAGGATTACGGCTATTTGTAACAATTGAACTAACGACTTTAAGCTTATTGAATGTAAGTGGCTTTCAAACAAGAATACATTTTATTTTTCACAAGTAAAAACCTGATGAAGGCACATCACATCACATTACATTCCATATTTGCTTAGAAGGACTCCTCACACCATTCAAAGCTGCCTAAATGCTTCCCTAAGATAATGCAAAAGCTTACGCACTCACTCGCTCAGCTAGAGCTCTACTCTTCATTTTCATTTTGCAAAGATTTTTTTTTACAAGAGAATGTATGTAAAACAAAAAGGATTTTATTGCAGCTCAAGTCGACCTTTAAGCAGATTTGAGGCACAACGAACCGGAGTTCATTTTATGCAGTTTCCGTTAAAAAGTAGAAATGTAGATCATCAGCCGCGCGTACAAGGATTTGCTCAAGAAATGGGCATAGGCATGTGAGTATAGGTATATCAAGAGAAGCATGCTTGTTCTTTGTTGCTGCATGTAGTTAGCGTTTACTCACTCATACAATACAATGGTGATATGATAATACACTTGCCACATTACACCTCACCATATATATGCATTTTATCAAGTTCAAGTGCAAAGAAAAGAGGTGTTGGTCGGGGGTCGACAACAATATTTGATGAAGAAACAAGCTCATCACCATCATCGGAATCATGCACATATTTATAATCAACATATATGGAAGCCTGTTCTCGCAGATTTGAAGAAAAAGAAACAATTGCAACCATATTCTTTTGCATATATATGCATGCAGCCACAGTTGGTTTGAATCATAATCAGCGTTTTGATTTTATTAATCCTGTTGCTGCAACAATTTTCATGGGATGCATCATATCATCCCGAGTTGTGTGTAGTATGCATGAATTCATATGCGTTACAATGTGTGTTCCCTTTAAAATCGAGTGAAGGAATCCTTTAAAGATATATTACACCATGTAGAGGAGTGAGTACTTGATGTTCCGTCTAACATGTTATGACGTATGTATGTCTGTGCAGCGAAGCAAGTGCGGTACACTAGCACTACGCAGACAAGGATACGTATGAGGATCTGTCCCTTTTCTTTCGTTCTTCTTTTCTTTTTTCCTAAATGGTCAATGGTAATACAAAACGAGGAGGATTTTCGGTTAGAAAGAATGTGTTGCAATTTCTAACTACTATGGCCACTTGGCTAACCACTAAAATGCTATTCTACTACTACTGCTACTACTACCACCTTTTCACATGGTGTTGTTGATTACGACGATGATGGGCTTAGGTATCAAACTTCAGAAAAAGTAACTACTTTACAGGTAATGCCCTACAACTTGTACCAGTGCTTATCCCAGCCATAGTTTCAAGTTTGTAATAATTTTTGCAATAGCAAAAAAATGCACACCATTTGGCTGCAGGGTAGGCAGGTCAGGTATAAAGAGATGGTTCGGAGCCTCACAGAGATCACAAAGCATTCGATTGTCGAGTAATCACAACCACCAAGAGAAAAACCATTCTCTCAGGTACGAAAGCTTTGGGTTTTCAAAAACAGTGATTTTACAATTTGTTGCAAAATTTTCGGGAAAGTTACTAGATAAAAGTTTCCCATAGAGTTTTTTCCATTGTGCAATTTTTTTTGGAGAAGTATCTTCTCAAAACTAATTGGTTTGATTAATTATTAATCATTCACCCTTTTTACGATCATTCAAAAAATATTTTGTGTGTGTTTATACAATTTAGAGTTTTGAGGATCTGAATCAGTGTCTTTTTCAATTCTCTTCATTTTATAAAAAAAAGTTTCTTTAGGAGACAAAGTGCCTCGTTTGATATTCTTTTTATTCAATTCTTCTTTTTATCAATTGTTGTTCCATTAGTCATTTTGTGTTTCAACAGGAAACCGTAGCTTTTCAGTTTACTCAAAAAGTTGTTCTCAAGTTGATTGTTCTCAACACAACGTTGATTAAAATCAAAGTGCAATAGATATGCACAGAACGTCATCACAAGAAAGCAAGGATTTGGAATTCTTTTCAATACCTCAGTTTGTGTTTTCTGCCTTCTGGAGAATAAAATGAGCAAAAACCAAGCTCAATGCAAGCCACCACTCTCCTTCGTTTGCCCTACCTGGAATACAAAGCTTAGCTCGAGGACTAAAAAACAAAGAGAGGCTTTGAAAATACGTATTATTCTTCAGGGGAGAAAGTTTGTGGGACCAAGCAAGCTTTGTAGAATCACGAGTTGCCTCTTTTAATCATGGATTATTGTGGGCTTGTGCGCAATACTATTTTTCACTACCAAGTCAAAAGTTAACCAATGCAACTACTCAATTCATTGTTTGTTTTTATTTTTGTTAAAAATTCATTGGAAGTTACAAAACTATTTTTGTATGATTATCTAACATTGATCATAACATTTGAGAGAAAGTTTTGTAGGAAGCGATATTAGGCCAACAAAGTTGAATTTTTTTAGTGCAGTAGATTTGACGAGACTTGGTAATTTTGCAGATGCAATTTAATTCAATGAAAACGATAGTATTTTATCGATAGCATTATTTTTTACTCACAAAAGGAGTAGGCTTTGCCTAATAAAAATATTACGTTGAGATGAGATCTCATTTTACTACAATGTTTAATAAATTCTTTGGTCCCCTGGAGGATGATGTAATAAGAGGAGGAACGGATGGAGAGTGGTGAAATTTTACACATAGTG
Source organism: Orchesella cincta (assembly GCA_001718145.1). Classification (NCBI taxonomy): domain Eukaryota; kingdom Metazoa; phylum Arthropoda; class Collembola; order Entomobryomorpha; family Orchesellidae; genus Orchesella; species Orchesella cincta. Next base: position 104,518 of record LJIJ01000243.1, on the reverse strand, counting down.
AAATGTTTGCTGAACATTGTACACAGAGCACCGATCTGGCTTTCTTGTGATTACGTTTTTTAGACGTCAATACTAATAAATAAAAAGGGTGAAAGTTTGCACAGGGAAATAGGTTACTATGCAACAAAGGGAATATAGATGTTCAGTTTTTGGATGGGATTGAATGTTTATGTGAAATGTTTCTTTTTCGATTTGTAGGTCAACTATTTTGGGGAATACACCCGTAACCAGCAACTTTCAGACATAAACATGATGCGCCAAGTCTTTTTAGCTGTTCCTTTTGCTTTCCTCCTTCTCGCCGGTGTCAGGGCGGAAGGAGAAGTAAAGGCTGCCGAGGCCGCTGAGGCTAACCGTGGAGGATACTCTCAGCAGTACCACTACAACTCATACCCCGGAGGTCACGATCCCTACGGTTACACCTATGCCGGTCTTTCCTTCGACTTGAGCACTGGTCTCTTCCTTGCCCTCGGAGCCATCATCGTCCTCCTTGCCTTGGCTGCAGGTAAAAATGAATTCCTTTAAAACACGTCAAATATGTAACAGCCGGATATGTTTTATAACTTTGTATTACAAAGCAGAGTGGTATCATGTCTCGTGGATGGACCACATGAGAAGAAAGTGAAATTATTTTGATTATATATGTGTTTGCGTAACCTTGTATTGCAGTTATCTACCCACTCTTGAGCAAGAACTCCGGATACGGAGACTACGGATGGAGCGGTAGCCAATACGGAACCTACCGTTCCCTCAACCTTGCCAGCCTTTCTGAGAAGGTCCTCAACGGAATTGAAAAGCTCTACGATGTATACAACAAGAACCAATAATTCAGGTGAGTATTATATTTCCTAGCGCGTTCGTTGGTTGTATTACATAAAACAGTCAGGATGAGCAACTTATGATTGAAAAGAGCATAATGATAAGTAGTTTCGGAAGATAAAACTCGTGTCTGGGGCAGGCTGAGACATGAATTAAATCATTAGTCACCTTGTAGCATTGTGATTCCAGAGAAGGATTAGCCCATTTACCTTGATTATTCATTTTAAAAAGGATCTTGAGATATTTTTGGGTTAAAAAGCTCTATTACATCAAATTAGATGGAAAATTGTTTCAATGCAATTGAAAGATTACAGCATGAAATAATAATGGTCATCCAAAATTATTAGGGAGAGGATTACCAAAATCTTATCGTAGCATAATGTTGCTAAATTTTGAATAAGACTCAACCAATGTAACATATTTGACCCAGTAACCAAACACAAGAGAAAACGTAGATATATTATATACAAGTCAGATAGGTTTGCAAAAGTAGAGGTTCACAGAGTGCATTTGGGCAAAGTACAGTTATCAAGATAGGAATATCATATTTGGTAAACTATGGATCGAAATCTAGACAAGTTTTTTTTTCTGTAAAAAAGGTGGAAAGTAGATCTGGTTAGGCAGGATCTAACGACCCCTACATCTTAAATTTGACCCATCACCCACTTTTTTCAAGAATCAAGCTTAGGTCGTTCACACAGACTCACTCGGCAGCTTATATTTCCTGTTCTGCTTTCTTACTAGCCAAGGTAATGAGGTCACTACCACAACACAAACACAACCAAGCCAACCATACATACCTGCATGCATACGTGGCTGAGTAGTATGAGATATGAGCATAGTATTTTTTAGCAAAAAAGTGCAGAAGCTGCATGAAACAAGTGCTCAGCTACTCCCTTTTTCTTGGCATGTTAAGAGCTCAGATTACTTAGGTTGCTCTTACGCGCATTTTCGTCTGATTGTATGCATGATTCTTTTACCACTTGGTTGAAAAACAAGATATATCACTATCTCAAATTGATGCTCACGGTGTTGAGCTAGTAATTGGTGTGTGAAGAAGAGCAAGAAAAGGCGTACGCTTAATTCATTTACATCTAGAGAGACTATCAAACCCATATACGTATGAATGCATGAAGAGCTATATGTATTTCTCTGTTGAGTGAGTAAAAACTGGTCTAGGGCTCGTGAACACAAGATCAAAATCAGCTCATCATCAAATGTAGAAATATTGTATCAACTGACTACTTATAAATGTAATTGAAGAGAGATGAAAATGCAGTAATTTAATAGTCCAATTCGTTTTTTTCTCTCCCTTTTTTCTCTATAGATTGGATTGCCAGTAGCCAAAAAACTATACTAAGAAGCTTTATTGTTTTTTATTATTTCTAACTCTTCGGGCTCATCACAGATTTTCACTCAGTTCGCAATGAGTTTGAGGATTGAATGAAAATCCGGAAAATCTCAGGAAACTACTCGCCGCTGTTGTTCCACAATTCATCCGCTGTTATTGGAGACTCTGGTCATAAGTTAAAATGGAGAAAGAGTGCCGTTTACGTCTTCAATGTACTTCTCAAACAATGGGAGAGACAAAGAAAATGGAATGGAATTCACTCTCTTTTTTCATATGAAAATATATTTAAAAAATCAGTTGCTGGTTGGGATGCTCCTCTCTTTTCACTCACACGAACTAGAACAAAGAACGAACAACGTCACACTGTACTAACAAAACAAATAAGTACATGACGACGACGACGAATCATACACCCGTCATCACAGAAATACTCAAAAAAAAACTTTTTTTGAGACAAAGAACCTGACAACATTCTTACAACTCAAGTGAAATCTTGATGATGAGGACACTGACGACTTGGACGAATATACGAAAAAACAAAGACAACGACGACGTGTGGAACAACTGAATGCTCAAAATTTCTTTTATTCATCCCCTTTTGTAAAAATACTACTAGTTTTCCTTTGGAGAACTTTTTTTTGGACTTGATATTTTTACTACTATTACTACTACTACCTTAACTCGTCATGAGCTGAATGGGCTGAGTTGACTCATCCATTCATTCATGATTTTTTTCTCTACAAACAACTACTTTCCTCAGCTATTTTTACTACTGCAGTACGGTACTTTACGCTACCACTACTGTTTTTTGTATACAAAGGTAGCTACTTCCATACAACTTTATTATTGCGATTGTTAACCAAAGACTGACTTTTTAACGGACAGGCGACAGTTTATATTAAGATAATTTTTTAGAAGAATTACATTTTAAGTTTACAGTTTTTACGGCATTGTCCAGGGGTGTAACAGAAACAACTGAAACTCAAGCAAGATGCACAAAAGCAAGCAATTGCCGAGTGTACAAAATTAATATACCGGTGACATAAAAACCATACACACTCACTCCTGTTGTAACCAAAGCCTACGCTTACTTCCTTCGGACTTTTCACTTGGAGGCTCCAATCTCAAACAACAATTAGAGGATACTGGAGCTCTACCACGTGAGCTACAAGAGTCCATGGCCATGACCCGACTTTAACTAACTACCACAAGTTATAATATATGTGTAGCGTTGAGAATGATTACCTTACATGTATTTTATATATGTGTGAAGCAACAAGACTTTTTTCCACATGGACGACATTATTATTAGTTATGAATATTATATAATTATTATTGTTTTATGTTTTGCTCATATTAATGTCAGAAGCTGACTGCCAAAGAACAATTACAACTACTTTTTATACTACTACTACCCAAATACTTTATAACTACTACCACTTGTACAAGTACCCGACTATATAGCCTGACACTAGACAAACTACCTGTGACAACTGATTTTATTGACGAAACTTGTACGCAATGTACGAAAATGGACGTGTAGTACTACCAATTACTCTGGACGTGACTCTTCTTCCTTAGTGACTAGTGTGAATATATAAGTACGTGTGACATGTCAAGACCCCGTCTTTGTGTGCTCTCTCCTACTATGTATGTCTCACTCTGCTCATGGGGTGGAGGCTTGACAACTGACAGACGACATGATATAACACAACATTATATTATGTGTGAACAAACTCTCGTTTACAAGTGATACGCTTTGAACGGACGACAATTTTTTTGTTTACTGTGACAGTATACCTTTTCTCATCCCTTGACGAACAAATCCCACCCTGCTCCCGCTAAATTCTACAATTTTTCTCCAGCAGAGAACAATCAGCCGTGCTCTCTTTATTATCTTTTTTTGTTTCTCTAAAGTGTTTTACGACTACTACATGCCAATCCAATAAGGAATTACTTCGTGTGTTAATCAGTGTGCCCAAAGATACTATTGGCTATTTATAATTGGTTTTGATTTCCAAATATTTTTTATTTATTACTGCTACTTCAATCATTTTATATTGTTTTTTTCGTATCTGGCCGAAACCTACTGGAAGTGACTGATCAGTGATCTTGTCATGTTTCAGCGAACTTATTATTTAATGCTGGCTCATTGTTGTTACAATTGTTATTTTTTGCTTTTTTGTTGTTGTTAATTAATAATTATTGTTGTTATTGTTGAAATTCGTTTTTATTGTTGACATGATATTTATTGAAATCATTATTTTTATATGAATTGATTATATTTCCACGATTTTTCAATCGAAATAAAGAATTGTTACAGAATCAAAAATAATTTTATGGTCTTGACACTTTATTTTTTTAATAAACACGTGAGCAATATATGATCATCATCAAGCATCATTGAAGTTAGCCCAAATGTGATACCTTGTTGAGGTACAATGATCCACTAAAAATATACAGGCTTTAATTGTAGCAAAATTTAATTGGAAACTTACACTGATCGTGAAAAAAGAAGTTCACTAGATCGTAAACAGAACTTGTCATGAGAAAACTTGGCTATTCGGAAAGCAACGCAACTTGTAGTACATGTTATGGAGCTCTAGCCTTGATGAGTGGGTCTTTTCTCTGCGTCAATGGACAAGATGTGGGACTCGCATGGGTTGACATCCAGCAAGAAATCATCCAGAAGCCGGAACAGCCATGTAAGCAGTTTTATGTGTGTATATATTAGCCTGATGTGAATAGTAGTACAAGAGGGTAGACTTCACTGTGAAAGAGAAATTAGGGCTTACCTAAATAACTACAAATCTTTATGTATGTATATAGGATGATGCATGTACTCCTTTTGGTAGTTGCTGGTGTCAATATGGGATGTATTTTTTTGATGAGAAGGATGTACAAACATGAAAAATGTAAAAGGACAAGTGAGCAAGAGACTTGATACAGTAATAGTCACTGATATACAACTCCGCGGAGTAAATGTGGACAACTCCTTTTGTCAATTTGATACATATTTCTTGCTGATTTTACAAGACAACTGGCTTGGAAATAATGAGTCCGCAGTAAAACTTGCTCTCCAAGAAGAGAAGCATAGATAACAACATGAGAATAGTGACAAGATGTGAGTGTGTTTATGGAATTATTATGTATGTAAGCCAGTTCTTCGGTAGTATTTTTTTTTGTTGCAGAAATGGATAAAATGAATTGTAAAACTAGAGAGATTTTAATGAAGTTTTCTCTTCCCATCAGAAAAACACACGCCAGCAGCAAGGTTTTCCTGAAAAACATTGGCGTTCACCAAATGTCTTGCATATCTACATGTATGGATCCTTGGTGTCCCTCCTCGACCAGACTGTGCTTTGTAGCTGAATTGATGTAAATTCATTTTTCTATCGTTATGTTGTCATTGAGTCAACGTAAATTTTGCTCTTTCTCATAACAAGGCATTTCCGTCCCTCGGCAAAAAATAGAAGCTGAGCTGACATATTTTTCCGAGTCTTTGTGCAGCTTATGCAAATACAGGGGGCTATGTTCGAATAATGCTGTGTACACCGGAACTTGTGCAATTTGGAATTCTGCTTATTTATAACGGAACCGTGAGTGCACGAGTGAAATAGCTTTAGTATAAAATTCGAATTACAATCCAATTTAGTACGCTTTAGTTTAATTAAGGAATCGTGAATCTTTATTTGATGATAGTTAATGACAGCTTAGTTCTTTCCTACTTCTTAACTACAATTGAGTTTAGTCAGTTTAGATTTCGAAAGACAAATGAATTTTTTAAATTGCGTAATTCTTGATAAACATGACGGGAAAAATAAGGAAGTCTTTTATAATGTAAACTGTTTCAGAATTACAAGGACGTTCTAAGATTTCTGAATATGTATGTATACATTCTACAATGATAAAGAACACGTGCTAAATTATTAATCTGCGTGGAAGTAATTTTTGTCTTTTATTATTACTCAAAGCCTTGTAATATGAAAGGTTCAAAAGTCAGCTTGGGGGACCTTTTACTCCTCAAAACATTACAACTAATTGTTAAGGATGTAAGATTATCTTACTGATTAACTAGCGGATGTGCTTTTTGCTCAACTATGGTGCTGTTATATCATTATGCAATACGTCCGCTTATCTGTCTATTGTAAAATAAGCTTTCAACGAGTTAATTGTGTGTGTTGTGCCCTACCCGTGCGGAAGTCTATTTGACCAAAGGTTATGGCTAGAAGCTACAACCTTACTAAGCTTTTGCTAAATATAGACATGGGGTTAAGTATTCCCGGATATTATTTTGCATAATATACAACTCATGCTTGAAATTCTTGGATGTGTTACAAAAATCCCATCTCCATTAATTAAATTAGACTTTCTCGGAATCTTGACGGCTGTTCAGATGACACATTTAATCCACATGACCTTTCTCCTGTTTGAGTTACCTCTGGAAACGTGCATTTTGCATGTAGTTTGTGTTGTGTTGGAACTGCTAAAATTTACTTAAGATTAAGTAATGGCAGATCTCCGTATGCCGTAAAGTTTACCATAATGCATAGTGACAAATAATAATTTGGAGTGCACCATCTTTCTTTCTTTTATCATGGTCTATCCTAACGATCCTAGGATACTTTCTAGATCTATATGCATGGATATTACGATTAAGTTGTATGGATATACTGAATAATAAAGTTAGGTTTTACTGAGAAGATCCAAATATACAAACATTTCATGGAGCAATAGAGACGAAAAGGGTGACGTTCGGTGGAATCTCATTTCATACAACATCGATCTTGATGTATGCAAGTATTTGGTTGAGTAAGTCGATCAAAAATTTATCATGATTTAAGAAGCCTGAGCTGGTAACTGCAGTTCTTCAGTTGCAACGTGATCGTAATAATACTTGAAATGGTTGGATGGAGGCAAGCAAGAAAGCAAATTCAAAACTAGTCCCACCTTTGATCAAAGTTGGAAGTACCACCAGGGCAATAATATGTTTAAAATCGAGTTCATAATAGACTGATTTGTTTAAATTTAAAGTTCAAATCTATTTGTACATGATAAATCTATAATTTTACTTACATGATATAATAGCACTCAGATCAGCTCCTACACAAGCAAGAGAAGACTTCATCATCATCATCAATAGCATCATCATGAAATATTTACTATGCGTTGCTGCGTTGCTCTACACTGTATTTCTACCTTACTGAAAGATTACGACAGTATTAGGACGCCTTTCAGTTACTCTATAAATATACTAAGTAACTGCATCACATGCCTACTTTATTTAAAAAATACGGAAAAATAGTGATACAAGCTCTACCTGTACTTACATATTTATACACAATGCACACACATCTATAGAGCTTCAATTTATGGAAGTAGTCAGCAACGAAGCATAACGTGTAGCGGAACGAAGCATCTGCACTTCAGAATAATATCATGTTTGTCTGTCAAAATACCTACCAAACATCATTTACATATTTTACTCCCAAAATGAGTCAAACCTAACATGAAATTTCCATTTTATTCAACATTTTTTGGACTGTCAAAACATACGCATTAGAAACATGTAAAAAGAGGTTCATTAAACTGGACACGGAGTTTCGTAATCACTATGCAATGCAAAACTCCAGCGGCTCCCCTGTAAAAACAAACATTTTGCAATACTTCTTCAGTCTCTTATACATCTAAACTTACATAAATTTAGTTTGTTGTCATTGCATTTGAAATTCTAGTTCGTGGCAGATGTACTCATCTGAATTGAAGGATGAGACGAAGGGGGAAGACAAGCTCAAAAAGTTAATGTGAAGCAAAGCGCAAAAGCTCAGTGGCTTATGCCTAACATTCTTTTGAGTAAATTTAAGCTAGCATCATATCAAACTCATATCACTTCATATTCTATGTGGGAGTAGGTCGTTTAAATGAATACACATTTTTACGCAAGAAAATAACGACGGATGTACTGATCACACACACACAAGAGGCATCATCATCATCATCGCCATTATTCTCCACCGCATGGCGTATGAAAAGGGGTAGCTTCCCTACTTTTTTATAAAAACATTTGTATGTCATTATGCATGCAACCTTATTGTACATTTAGCGCATTTAAAGAGTATGACTCTTTTGAAACGAACACTTAACTACAAGTAAGGTAGGTAAGTGTATAAAATGTGAAGTTTGATAGGCCCAAAAACCTAGTCCCTCAAAAAAAACCAAATAGTATGTAAGATACGTATCCTACTTTGAATTTATTTCATGAACTGCGTTGAATGAGTTATAGTGAGTATGAAACATTATTTAGCATCCGCACACACGTAATATATGTATATTCATAGGAAAATGAGCCCAGGTGGTTGTCTCTGTCACAAAAATCAGGGTTGTAACGCATCTTCAGACGAAAAGTCTCCCAGTTTGTACAAATGGGACAAAACCATAGCGTACTACAAATGCCGCAGTCCCAGTTGCAAACTGTACCAGGCCGCTGCTCACGAATACATTATTGTCAAAAATGGAGGTTGACGCATAGCCCAACTAGCAGCTTTGTCACTGACAGTAACTTATCAGTTGCCGTCACATTTATTCGATCTTGAGCTCCTACCCGATTATTTATGAAGTCAGTCGACAACAACGACAAAAGAATTTTATGTGCAATTTGTGTCTCCAAGTTTCCCGTTTATGACATAGTGAGCAGTGAAGTGAGGTGCCGTTCCAGGAGTGCTAAGCGATATGAACGTTTTGCAATCATCCTCCATTATCCGCACCTTATACTTCGCATCTTGAGTAAGTCTACGTTGCATTACATTCACCAACAATATATTTATGGGGGTACGTGATTATATGTCAAAATACGGAGGCAAGCTCTTTAGTACCCGGCAGCTTTGACAAACTAGGCATTATTGTTGCCATCAAAGCTAAAAGGAATTTGACATAATAATGAATGATTCCATACTTCAACTCTGGTCCATCCGTATTTTATTATGGACGCGCAATTTCCCCCTAAAAGTCAAGTAGACATTCATTATTTTTTGTATTAATACCCATCCACAAATACTACGCTTTTCATGGTTTACAGGAAACGTTCCACATTACATGCTCAATATTTACCCTTCTCAACGGAACGAGGTCGTGTCTGCAAATGTATCATTCCTCTGCTGCCCAATGATCATGATAAAATATAATGAGGGAGGAGATGGAGCAGCAAGATCAGGAAGCGGCGATTCAGTCCAGGAGCGATCCAGTCATTTCCCTCGGCGAGTCGTGGTGGTTTTATTTGGGATCCTTTGGTACGTCCTATACATATTTGCGGATTTCAAAAAAAAAACCAAGTTCAATATTGAATGAAAAATAATGCAATTTGTTTGCGTTTTTATGCCATACTGTTGTTAGAGCGTTATAAATGATAACCCACAAATTGTGGACGACCTACTCGTTTCATATGAATTCTTGTAATCAGATACAATAATAGACTTCGGGAAGGATTTAATGCAAATAGCTGGAAGAAGATATACATCAGTGATTTCATACATTTCTTTTTATTTATTGACGTACATTCAAACGAAAGGCGAGCAGAAGCCTGGAAAGACATTGTAAATTACCCAATCCTCATTCAACACCATCTTAAAATAAATTATTCGCCCATACAATTTGCATGTCATTGATAGTTTTGGCGTTTCGCAAATCACGCCCAAAAAGAGCTTCCTGGATAGTTCCACACCAAATGAGAGGAATAAGAACGCTCTGATTAGTGATCATGTTGTAGCATCAACATCCCAATAATAATTTGCACTAAAACTTTCAAAAAAGGTTGATGTCAGCAGCAATGGTTATACAAACCCTGTGACGTTTGAAGTCATTATTATTATAAAAATAGGATTACACTTTGTCTCTTTGTGTGAGTTGAGCTTCTACGTATAATATGTAGGAGCATCGCATCAGAAACACTTTAATGAGCAACTGACAGAAAAGTGGTATTCATTAATGTTATCTTACATTTGGGCTTAGTATGGCACGTTAAGAGCATCTCATGCATGACAAACAATGATTACACGGTGCGCGTCTGCAAATTTACATATTATATGGGGAAACAATACTATAGAGGTTTCATATAGAATGCATGATGACAATGCAATGACATGACCATCTATATAGCTTACAAAATAAGCATGCCAGATTGGGAGTTTGTAATCCTGGTTTTTTGAGAACAAAAGCCGACATTGATATAGTCGATGATGATGATGTCGAGTATCTGTACACCCTCCACTTCATCCTAATTAGACAAGAAACGAAGGAGTTGAAGATAAGTGGTGCACTTGGGCAAGCACGCTTTGTCTCTTGTACCCTTCTGCCATTCACTATGATAGGTACATAGGTAAATAAACTTTTGAGTTGGTAGTCAGCGCATGCATCATCGTTGATGGGATGAGATCCGAAATATACATTCTTGTCCACTTATACAAATAAGTCATCATCATGCATGAGCTATCATTATCGCATATTGCAGCCACCTATTAATTACAATATACATTGTATTTGATATATTGATTCTCCACCCAAATGAATTTCGATTTACATAGTGAAAGCAGTGGCTATTGCAAAACTGCAATGGTGAATGGGACTGAAATCGATGATTTATGTATGTTTGTCGAGATTCATTTGGAAGCCAAACTCACTTGAATGGTTTTCTCATTCTGCATGTGAATAATCGGGAACGCTGTATTCTCCTCTAATTTCAGGAAATTAAGCGATGCTCATCCTGTTGTTGGTGTACCAGTAGGAAATCCGTATTCCAAAGATGTAGGCTCAAGTCGGTTAGAGCACACAACGTACGAGCTACTGCAGCGAGCAAGCACCAACTCTGGGATTTATACCGACGCTGTTTCATCAAAAATGAATGATATGTTCTCTAACCGTAAGACCGTCTTCACGAGATAGATAGATCGTTATATGGAAGGAGTTAGAGCTAAGAAAATTCAATTTTTAGAATTATGTGGAAATGCTTCCAAAACCAACTGGAAGACGATTGTGGAACATTTTACGCTACTAAAAGTAGAAAAGTAGCTTAAACTCAGTTGGTAGTTTATAGTATAAAGTAGATCTTTTTAAGCACATGCATTAGCATACTTTTCACTTTCCTCTACTTTGCCTGCACACATATAATTTATAATATAGTAAATGCTGTTGGATGAGCTGTGGAATTAATATTTTGATTAGTGCACGAGGCTATTTTCCACTAGCTGAAATATTTCATAGGAGGTGTGCACATTTGTGTGCATAGGTATAATCTACGACGAATGTGCGTACCTAAATGTAGCATAAGGTTTACGTTATGTGGATACAGGGAAGGGGATTATTCTCCAAACTTTCTTTCTTGTTAATTATGGAGAAAGGGCATGTTCCTACACTTTTCTTATCTTGGGTTTCCTTCCTTGTTTAATTAAAACTGACACAGTGAAAATGGGCTGAGCAGTAGAAGCACTCTGTTTTTGCCCAACTTTTCCCCAGTTAGGCCAGGTAAACTTTTGTCGTTTTAGCTGGATTTTTATGTTATGAAACGGTACAGGCGGATTATATAATGAAGCAATTTTATCCCCGTCATGTTGTATTACACAAGTCGCTGGATAATGCCATCATTTTTTGCGTAAACTTGAAAGAGGTAAAGCAAAAGCTTTGTCTTTTCCTGTTTCCAGCCGCAAACCTCAAAATAAGTACATGCATACGGATTCGAAACAATGCTCTTCTCAGAACTCCCTCCCGACTTTTCGGCGAGCAGGAGTTGGCTTGCTTTGAGAAGACAATACAGGACGGCAAGTTCTCCCAAGGGCTCAAATGATTTTGTACAATATTGAGGTTGCATCTTGCCGTTTCTCGAGGCTTGGGAAATGGAATGCTCGTGTGCACTTTCCGTATTTGATTGCAGTGGTCATGTCAGGATGACACGGGTATAATTATCTCACTTGTGGAACGCTTCTACCAGAAAGGAGGTAGCAAACAGGATACAAAGGGTGTCGTTGCATTGTTGCTCATGACAATGCGTGGTGATGCACTCACTGCTTAAGATATTCTACTGCATTCCAGGGGTGGAGGAGGTAGGCAGTTTTCAATCTGAAATCTCATTTGTCGGTCTGTCTACCAAATTGCATTTTGTCAAATCACATTCCCAAATTAATGCATTCAATGGTAGCTAACTTAACATTGGCTCCACAAATTTTCGATAGTTGATCTGTAGAATTCATGACTTTCACAAATACTTTGAAGTCTACAGAACCATTTGGTTGACTTTAGCATGCCACATTATTACACGATGTTAAAACAGCATTTGTCATCCAATGAATGGAAAGTTGGAGAAGAACTTAAAAAGGAAAAGCCGAAACACTCTGAATGAGAGACTGAAATAGAAGGGAGAGATTGTAGTACTGGGGAATGCCTGGAAGGAACTACTTTGACATAAATGGAGCATAAAAAATGTTCATCATTATTTCCTGTCATAGTTCTCCTTAATTTGACACTAACTGTTCAATTTATGATAACTTGAGAGAATTGGGAAAAAGCGATGGAATTCCCCGCATGGAACTGGGGATCCAGAATGGCGCACAAATACTCACTGTTGCTCTTTTGTAGTTACAGGGATTTGCAATTTTATCCAATATAATAGCATAATCTTTCGCTGCATAACAGCATAACTACTGGGCTGAAGCAGTCACATCATTGCATTTTTCCTGGGATTGTAGTTTTCAGAGCGTACCATGTAATCATTGCAGTCTTATAATCTTCATATTTAACAGTTTCCTACCCGTTACGGCTGTTTGGAGTTTATAATGTAGATGCAGCATAAATATTTAAGCCTTTTTACTTCAATTTATAGTTTCATTTTGCATTGTATAATAAAATATGCACTATTCTGATGCAATGCTAATGCATCTTTACAGCAGTGATCTTCAATCTTTAGTTGGTTCCGTTATGACACAACATCTTTCATCTTCTGGTCTACATATATTTCACATTGAAAAATGCATTGAAACTGAGGCAGGCATTCATATCGGCAGCCACTGGGATCCGCTCTCAGACCTGCATCCAAAGTGGTATATGAAGACTTTTAAAAGTAATTCGATGAGCAAACAAAGTAAAAATGTAATTCAGGAAAGTGGGTGACCCTGTCCACAGATTTAACTATTTTCGGATGTTGTCATTGGGATTTTTAAACGGGAAGACATGTCCTCATCTGACTCATGAAAAGTAGTAGCTTGTCACGCTTTCGCCGCAACACTGCTAAGTGCAGACAGCCATCCATTATCAGAGTTCCTTTATTGTTCTAATGAAAAAGTTGGTTCATTACTACACGGGAAAATAGCTTCAAGATGGGCATTTGGGAGTCATTTAAAGAAAGGGTGCCATTTCACGGTACTACAGAGTCTTAGACGAACTTTGAAAGAATAAGGAAGATTATGTCATGATGTCAGTTTCAACATAATGCAGTGTGCCTAAAATAGTGCAGAATTCTCATGCAGAAGGGTATCTCTTGTCTAGACACTACGTTGGAATTTGTGAGAGTGCTAAATCACGTGGCTTCAGTTCCACCCTATAAATATAAAGAGGAGTGAAAGGAAACAGAAATACTACACGTTGTACTTTCCCTGCACAGTGATGTAAAGTAGAAGAAAAGAAAGGACCTCTGAATTACTCCAAGGCAGTTGTTCAGCTTTGATTGTAGTAATGTGATGTAGTCATAACCACAATGACTGTGTGTGCGCCCCTTAATTACTCAAGAACTTACTCATTATTAACTCACTTATTCTGGGAATTGCAAAATAATTTGGTGCTTTCTTTCATTTATCGCCTCTTTCCACTCTATGTAAAAAGCATCAGTAGAACATTTCCGACTTTTTAAAGAAAGAACTCAACTCCTGCTTGTAGTTCCAGTATGCCTAGAGGTGTTGGGTGCGGGTACAATAATGTACGCCATTTTCAATGTTGTTTTCAAGGGAATCTGTGGGAATTGATTTCATCCTCGACGGACGTGATCCCACTCCGAACTAACTTTAACAATGGTTCCTCACATCTAGCACAATGGAAGTCTACCACGAAACTTAATTCTCAACTGAGTGTAGAGAGCCGACTTCAAAAGCTGGAGCACCATTTCAATTCTTTGAGAGTCTACGATGATGACTGTCGACAGAGGCTGCTGTGTGAGATTGCTGAGTCCCCTGCAAAATTTTCCCCACTCACAAGTGCATTTCTGGATGAAACAAGGTTTTTGATTTATTGCTCCTTTTTCCGACAACATTTAATTTATGAAGGTTACCCCCACCAAAGTATAATACCAGTTTTATTACGGTGGCATAACGGATTTCCTTCCTGCCATATTGCACACTTGAGCTCTGCTGTAAATAATAAATAATGCGAATTATGAATGTATTGAATTCGACATAAATGCCAAATGAAGTGTTGTACGATGAATGCGAATGAGAAAAAAGGATAAAAATTACAAAATCTGCGTTGGTTTCGTTGTGACTAGGGAGATCAAAGGATATGTGATATTCCAATTTTACCTTTTATTATTTGTTCAGTCTCCGTAAAAACCAGCGATTAAGAAGTAGAAAATATGGAAACTCTACGAGTTGACTTGCAGCCAGAGAAAAACGTAGAGGGTGAGCGTAACTACAAAATAGCAATAAGCAGCAGATGTGCATGTATATCGTATTTAATATTCCGCAATATTAGAAAGCCAAGCAATGATCCTAGGTTACCGAATCCAGTTTTTCTGTTACGGTATCGAGGAACGTTTTTATGGCGTCTGTTATTATTCCCTTTTTTTATTGCATCATCCAAATCTGATAACCAGCCAAATAAAAAGACCTATTTTAACTGAGAGATACCATCTCCAGGGACTGACAAGTTATACTCACTCATGTACACACTTTTCAAGAAAATGATCTATCTTTTGTACACATCGTAATCTTTTCTTGGTATGCTTCTATGATCTTTCCAGTTTCAACGGAGATGAGAAAACCCTGGCATCAAAACTATTGGAAACGAATGATGGAACCAGACTGCTGACCTATATTGAAGCGACACAAAGGGGAAACTCCAGGTTGGTTACGTTTCATTCAAGTTTTGTTGCTGGAAATCGTATTGGATGATAAATATAGTCAGTAGGGAATGGATTTTATGACTATCATATCATTACTCAGAATTGTATGCTCTGTATCATTGTTTTGACCTTAGAAACAGGCGTACGTACAGAACTTTGACCCTAGATTAGTATTCGTATAGCATGTACACCAAAAAAATTAGGGTGGAGAAGTTGCGTGTACGTGTTTTCAGATCGTAATCCTAACACATTGAGTCGAAAGTTTAATAGTCCACAAAAATGATTAATTACTTATTACACGTACTTCCCTACCGGTGATCAACACTTGGCGTGGTGTGGGATGATATGTTAAATGCAATATGAACACATACGGGGTACTAAAATAGTGAAGGGGGATTGGGGGAATTAAATCCTCCTGGATTAGACTTGTACCTTAGTTTTTTACACACATAAATAAAAATGCGTCATATCATTTATTGCATTTTGTATAGGTTGGTATGGTGGTTCAACCTATTCATTCTTTTCAAGATGGCAACCGGGAGACTCCCAAATTAAAAATGTATAAACAAAGGCACAAATAAAGGCTGCATAGAGTACTGTGCATAATTATATACAAAAACTGAAGTACCTATGGATCTGCATGTAAATAACTATCAGTAATTTACTCATCTACTGTGTTCGAGAGTATGTCTGCAATTTAGGTGCTTTCAGTTTTTTCGCTGCTTTTTGAGTTTAGTTTCAAATTGGGGTCATGTAGGAATTAGAGTGAGGCCTGTTCATACATCAAACAACAGAGTACTTTTATGTATATTTGAGAAAGTCCATTGACATTTTACCAACCAAGGTGAAAGGAAATATTACGTAAAATCTGTACAAATCTTGTATGCGATTGTAGTTATGGACGATACGACGAAGACAGATAGTTTTACATGCTAGAATCATCAAATACGTTTCTCTAGTAAGGGAAAATATAATCCCCGTAGCATATTTTCAGTATGTTTGCTTATGTATTCAATGTAAACTTTATTCCATATACTTACAAATGTTACTACAGGGTGCATACTTATTTCAATTAGTTGGCTTAGTCTGTTATGCAAATATGACCTCTAAATATGCTTCTAGGCTCATGATGACTTTGATGATGCTCATTTGGACTTGAAATCGGAACTTTAATGTAATACTGATGTTAATTAATTTGATTCACAGGCAGGGTTGCGGAATCTGGACGTATCGCTGCCCAATTGCTGCATCCTCAATGATCGACTTCAAAGCTCTACTTGTTTGGCGTGAGGTTTCAAAATGGCTCACTGTAAAATTCATTGCCAAAAAGCACCCGAATTAATAAATGTGGTGTCTAGTTGCTGAGCACTTGCAACCAACAAAATGGTTGCAAAATAAGCTTCAGAGAGGTTATGAAATGCATTGTGCCACATGTTAAAGCTAGCTAGTAGTATAAAATGGTAAAAGTATGTGTAAGTGGTTGGCTTTAGAATACGGTGGTGAATCAAGGATCGATGTGTCAATATCGGAACTTTAATCCTTTTGATCTAAATGTTAGTACTAGAGTACTTTAAAATGTTGGTCTCCTTGTTTACTTTTGAGTGCTCCAATTTCTCAAGTCACCTGTGTTAGTTAACTGATAATATTCTCATTTTTGTGGTTTCGTCTTATAAATGTTTTGAATGCTATAATGTTGACATGTTACTACTAAAATATTAATGTAAATTCAAAATAAATTGTTCGACTTGGAAAAATAAGCATGTTTTAATAAATGAATCTGTCATGACTTCGGGTTTCGTGGTTTATTTGCACTTTAAAAAGATTTACAAGAAGAGATTGCTTACTGACGTATAAATATAAGCTTTCTCCAATTTTAAGGTAAAATGATTCTACGAATTTACATGCTGTTCATCTCATGAGTAGATTATTACATTGCATGTGTGTGGATCAATGAGAAAAATGGCTGTGACTATACCTGCTGCAGAATGTGGATGGTAATGCTATACATTTTTTCCTTCCGTGGTCTAGTCTGGGGCATCAAGATAATTCAAAGAAACTGTGTGTCAGTACAATACTTTCACTGCAAGTATAAACAGTGTATTTGTAAGCTAAAAATCATAAGCATATAATACTGAATAAGGCGTAGGTAGGTTCTATTACACGTTGCAACGATGTTATGAATAAATGCCGTCCACGCAAATTTGGATGCTTAATAATAGAACTTTATTCGACTGAAAGAAAATTATGTGGTAAACAAAATAAAAATTTACAACTTCCAGTGTTTCTAAACAAGTAATATGACGTACGTTTTAATATGGTTCTACCTCATATTCATTCATACATGTATAATTGTATTTTTTATAAAGAAAAAAATTCTAAACAAAAAGTCTCATAGTCCAGAAGATGTAATTACTAAACAAACTCTAGCATTACATGCTGTTCAGCAGTTTTGTATTACAGCAGTTTTAAATGATGACAATAGTATAAATGATTTGATAATTAATTAATATATAATAGACCGTAACTGGAACATGCCGTCATAGAAACAATGACATTATATCTTAGGTATTACATACATATGTTTGAATGTTAGGTACGATACGTATACTCCAAGACTGTATTTATCTTTTATATGAACGTATTTTATTACTTAATAATATTACATCATATTACAATATCCTACAGACTTAGTATAGTGTATTATATAGAGAAAATATATAAATTAAAGGTTACCCTTACCAGTTGAATTGTACTGCTGGACCACATGATCAAAATCCTTGATGAAAATAAATTTATGTTTCTTACACGATGTAACACAGTAACAACGGGATTAGAAGTCTGATATATATTTCGTTTAAAATGTTCACCTCAGAACTTAGCAATGTCAACTAAATACCATAGATCAGGTTACCAGTATAACAAGCACTCCAGTTTATCATCACACTTACGAGTTTAATACTGTACAACTTAAGATATAACATTACATACTGTTACGGTATTAGAACTTAGCTATAAGCTTTAATTTCTCTGTAGACTAATACAACTGTTTGTTTTTTATATAATTTCTAGAATAACAGAAAATTGCTTTAAAGAATAACCAACTGTTTAGCACTCCTCATTAGTTTCATAATAGGAAGAAACGCCTAAAGTTTCTTTAAATGACAAAGTCCCACTAACGACTAGAAAATATGCGACTTGTGTAATATAGACTAAAAGTATTTAAAGAGCTGCATTGACTACGCTACTACAAATCTAAAATACCAAGTAATGTTAGTTAAAGTCAAATGTTCCCTCATTTATGCACAACATGGTGGAAGTTGCGTTGCGTAAAAGAAAAAGCTAGTTTTTAGCTACCGTAACGACAACGACTGTGAATTTGTGGGTAATAATCATAATCATAATCTGCATCACATACGAATTCAAATCAGTCACAAATTTCCGTTAAGTACCACTACACTTATATCAAATGAGTACGAGATTGTATTTAGTTTAGGTAGACACACAATTCTATGTTCTTACGCATCATTCTCAGTTGCCAGTTTTCACAACCCCAAACTCTAGAGCTAATGCTATATATAGGGTTTTTGGGCAAGTACGTGCCTCACGCACTTTACATCTACGACGGGATCTACTTTTTATAGTAACTGCACCGTACTCTTTGGCTCACCATGTCGGGAGTGATGCCATTGAAACCAGTGTTTGCATACGTTTATCTAAGATTACAGTTCTCTACATATATAAACAATGGAAGTACCTATCATCTAGGTTAAAATACGTAGTCTCGTTATTAACACATTTGGCTACAATTTTTACTCCGTTTATATTATGGCCAGGGCTTTTAGAATATTTTATTGGGTACCAGCTTGCATATTAGTTCCTTTGTTTATGAAACTGCGTCGTCAGAGACATCAGCCTTTTGCAGAACACCAACATGTGCTGCTGCTTCAGCTGCTTTTATTTACAGTCAGTTCCAAGAGCCTTTTGCGTTCTCACAAAAGTACTCAGTCGAGTTAAAATTTTACTTGCAAAATCATCAACCTCCTCCTTGACATCATCTTCAGTTTAGAGATGCTAGACTACAAGGAGCTTTCACCGCCAGGAATTTGTTAAGCTAATACGACCCCCATTACATATACGACTGTTTGACAAAGATAAAGCCAAAAATCTTATGTTAACATGCAAATGTTATGCGTACATGGAGACTTGGTACACCGTCAAAAATCTATATAAACTGTTTGTGCTGTAAAATTTTGAAATAAAAATTGTACAAAGGAAATTTAAATCACGTCATCAAAGAACAGTAGCTGGTAGTAGTACGATGACTTCGCATTAAAATAAGCAATGTCTGGTTTGCTACCAAAATTGCGTTAATTCAATGCAATGGTGTACGTATATTACGTAGCAGAAGACACGCACAAAATTACGTTCTACTTTTATCCGCAGACCCTTGTTCAGCGATATGTTGGTCTGGTCTGGCTTGTGATTTCCAAACATGCAACAAATGAATGTTGAAACTGAATTAGCTTTCAGTGTAATATCAAATTAAAAGTCTGCGTTTAGTGGTCATTAACATTTACAGCACATGCACACATTTCTAGGTACATGAAAAGCACGTGATTTTTCACAACCTAGTGAGTTCAACAATGAAGGAAAGAAAGGGTACAGAAAACTAGACCCAGTCTGATTTGCATCTGCTGCATATTTAAATACTAACATTGGAGAACTATTCATGGTTCACGCACTGTATCTTGAATTTCGTCAAGTTCAATTTACTAGGTTCGGCTGCAAAGAACCATTTTCTTGAGTGCTACTGCTAATTAACAAAAAGCAGGATTTACTCAAAATTTGGGTACGTAAAGTGCAAATGCGAATTGCAAACTAGGTCACTTACATGTATTCATGTACAGTAATTTCAGTAATTAAATTTGTGCTACAATGCAGCAAATTTGGGAAAATAAAATACAACTGTCAAACCAACAACAAAAGACTAATTCTGAGTAAAACTGGATGAATATCGCACACTTAGTTTTTGATACAGAGTTTTCTCCTGTATTATAGTCCAGTCAATATTCCTCGCGGATATAACGTTCTTGAACGCTAAAACTCTTTTGTGCGAAAAACACAAAATGTTAAAGGACTTGACTTTCAATTTCAATGAAAAGTAATCTTCATGGAAAGATTCGGAGTCATTACGACGGAACGGAAGTGAGCATGATGTAAGCCTTTGAACTACAGCTTTTAGTTTCCAATTAGATTAAAGTGACGATGATTAATTAGATTATACTCAATACAGCGTTTTTGCGTGCCCTTTCCCTTGTTTGCAACTAATCATTTGGATATGGACAAGAATGCAGTCAAAACTGTTAGCTCATTCGATGACCAACTCATTATTTTCCAGAATTCTGATTTACTGACAAATATATTAGTCTCTGTAAAATTAATTGCCAACATTAGGTTTTCTTTGTAACAATAAAAATGATGGAAAGTGATAAAAAGGGAAACTTATTACGTACATATACAGCAATACTAGAGAAACCATCGTACTCCAATTAAACTAATGTGCGCATCCAATTCGATGCACTCAATTGATCAAACGGTTTGACAAACATGATTACATATATGTTTGAATGATTTTTGAACTTTTTCTGAAGTCACAAAGCCCTAAATAAAAAAATGCTGACAGTTCATAGAAAAAACTAATAAGGGACACGTCCATCTACCATCTTAAATGAGATTAGACTTTTTGTCTGCCTTAGCAGTCTGTTCTTGAGCTTTGTAAACACGTATTCTACATTACAGCACAGAAGTTCCTCATTATCGTGGACAATCTAGCAAATTGCTAAACAACTTTTGCTCTCTTTAGCCACCGGTATACAAGATCCTTAATCCATTTTATGTAAGTAATTCAATTTCCTCTAACACAAAAAGAGGGGAAGACATCAAGTTTTTAAAAAAATTGACAAAAAGACTCAACGAGGGAAAGTTGGGAGGATGTTGTTTGCGACCAGCATAAAACGAATATAATAGTTTTCCCTTGTGTTAACTCAATTTGAAAGGTTGATACGTAAGTATAATTTCGTTCTAGGAAATCCATCTTCAAAACATGCTTTTTATACGAAAACGTGCTAAACCCGTGCCCTTCCGACATTTTCAGTTGCCTCGATCTGCTATATACCGATCCTATTCTGGGAACCGGTTAATATGAAGAGCATGAGAATAACAAAAAAAAAACTTTTGAATTGTGTAAGCAGTTTTCAATAACGATTTTCAACGTATGCCAACAAACGTGTTGTTTGCTGACAATCCTTCCCTTTATAGATAAATTTTTGCTGGTTTACTCACGTATATGACATGTTTCCGGTCATTTGTGAGGAGCATGAAAATAAACGAGGAGAAAAATATCATGTTTTGATGACATTTTTTTCTGCCAATCAAGAAGTGCAAACTGAAACTTTTTTTTTGAATAACTTCCATCCTGCTGATTTTCAAAGGACTGGCAATTACCAGTTTTGAGCGTTAACTTTTCCCTTCTTGCTCATAACTTGGAATGAAAGAGATCATTGAATCTTGTCAGGGACACATTGTGAACATACCACATCAGCATCAACCCGCTGGCCTTAAATGCGAGTAATGATTTTAAAGTTCACTTGACAATGAGAGGTTGATTTGGATAGGTTCTATATATTATGAATTTTCCTCCAACAACGTTAGTTGAGCATGTGCTCTATTCTAATAACAAATCATTAACATACTTTCTTTTTGAGTTGGATAGTTCTTCAAATGTCATGATGATTAAAAAGTAAAAAATTGAAAAGTTTTCAAATATGATGAATAATGGCGGCAATTTCGCACTATAAGTTACATGGCGAGAACACACCGACTAGAAGCTGATGCCAGTTATGTACTGTCGCAAAAGAAATCGGTTCAACTTCAACTCTTATGAAAGTTTTGCTAAACTTAGAAATTTTAATGAAGAGGTGTATGCAGGCCATTTGAAAGAATAATGCTCCCGTTAAAAAAAGAAGTTTACAACTTGGGTCAAAATGTGAAATCAAAATTATGGGGTTATACAGAAAGACGTAAATCATCGTACGATCTGTTAAGAGGCACGTTGCACGGAGCTCATAACACGCCTTATGGCTCCAAGATTTATGTCAGTATATTCATTCGGAACGTTCAGTTCAATAGCACACTGGTTTTCCATGATTCTGGTTGAAGCCTAAAAATCACGCCACCATAAAAGTTCCCGTTTGGGGGCATTGAAACCAAAAACCATAAAAACCTTGCCGGAGCGCTGCAAAGAAGGAGCTCATATGTACCGATGCCTCTCATTTTGTCGTGTCGTATCAGTCTGACATTAAGGTTAAAATTCACCTTAAAATCGAGCTATCATCACGTGTGATCAAATCGTTGAAACTTAAATTTCTATGAAAGGTAAACATGAAATATTTCTGAGACTTTCCCATGCATTATCCCTAGCTTGCTTGTTGAACTCCTACTTGTAACTAGAACTAGGTAATGTTCTAACTAATACGATAAAAAATTATTTCACGACAATTCCAAAAGTCCATGCGTTTCGACGGTTTCAAAGGGCATGTAAAAGTAGTTGGGTGGGAGAGCTTTGATATGTTTTATGCAAACACGGAAACTCATTCCCAACAATAATAAGCAAGACAGGGAAAACAGACTTGTTGGAAGAATAGACCTACAAACAATACAAGAATGGGCCATTCAGAACAATTGGTTAGTTGCAGGATGACTAGCATAATATTTGTAGTTGGCTTTGTGACTTGAAGTAAAGATGTTCCTACGCTGACCCAGCGCAGTTTCATTCGGGGCAATTACTTTGAGAAAACAACGCTCCCCAACTAGTTTGCTCAGTTAGGCATTCGCTCAACAAGTTGAAAGAGTTGGGTGAAATATGCTCACAGGATAAAATATGCATGCATGTGCTATACAAAAGTGTCCAATAAACACCACATCACAGCTCAAATAGATATTTGGAAGGTAAAGACATGCTAAACAAACGGATTTACTTATATCGTATTGTGTGCTAATGCAAACTGGGATATACATATTTGTGCATATCACAAATATCACAAATCAACATATATATAAGTACCACGCACTTTGTTCTCATTTTAATGCAATATGCACAGTCAAATACACAAACTGTACAGCCTGGTGGCATAGCATAGTATTCTTTCATGCGTCTCACATAACATGACAAGAGCGACCATCCAGAAAGTCTCGCTGGTTCAACCACTCCGATCAACGTAAATAAATAACAAGGGTCCATGGATTATACAAACAGACTTGCTGAAGCACAAACTGCTAAACTAACTTATTTTAACAGAACGGGCTTCATTTTCCGTGAAGCGAGTAGTCGTATTTGCTGACTGAATTATTGATGTAAAGCAGAGTGAAAGTAACTCGCACAAACTCTTACAAAGATACATACATAGGGACCTTACTCACGTAAAAACGTTGGCGATAAGATCAAGATGGTTTGCTTCTGTTCACGGGGCCCATTAAAAATTCCATTTGAAATGCATGACAACAGGGGTAAGTGAACATGATGATTACGATTACAAAGTTTCTTTCATGATGACCCCCATTTTCAAAGAGGAGGAGGTTGATGATGATGATGCTGCTGATGATGATGATGATGATGAAGGTGCCTGTTCCCTCCCGTGGTTTGGACTAGTAAAAAGATTCCAAATCATGGGTATATGTTTCAGCATTTTTCAATAGATAAGCCGTCCGATTCCTGGCGAATTACTCCATTGGGACTCGTACCGCTATAAATATTTGTAAGAAAAAACCAGCATTACCCAATATTAATGAATCCATTTTCTAAAAGGAGGCTGCCAATATAACATATATTTGGGGTGTGCAAGTGAAAGCAGGCTCATTCCAGAAATTGAAATAAATTGCACTTTACACGAGATGTTTGGCATCAAGTATTTTCTTCGCTCTCTAATACCACTAGCGATTTATGATTCTCCACGAGGCTAATACAATCTAGGCACATTAAGCAAACGTATATGAGCACTGGGACTCTCGAAAGACAACGTGGAATGACAATGTATGCAAAGATTCTACAGCTAAGTAAAATCCATTTCTTAACCACTGTTCTTAGTCCGCACTGAGAAACTAACCTCAACCCAAAGGTTTTTGCATCCTGTATGGTAATCAGCATCCCAGCTAGATATTCTGGAAAAATGAATTTGATGCAAAGCAGGATTGGAATGATTCACCCGTACTACTAAATAATACATGATGTGATATTACAGCTCTGCACAAATATTATGTGGATTCCACACGCCGTTTTCAACCACAAAGTAACATTCACCTTGTTTCATTCCGCAAATTTTACTTGCCCTGGTTGTTACATAAGTTGAAAAGGTTGCACGGTTATACAATGCAGGAGGAACGGCTCGTATGTCCATGTAAAAGTGGTTGGCTCCGGGGGGTAAATTAGACATACGTTTTGTATAACATGCATGATCTCACCTGTCACGTACTAGCGCCTAATGTGGTATGGTATAACCACTGGTGAAAGTACAACTGTGTTCCCCCGAACAAACATTATTATGTTTATTACTACACATTTCGCATTCTGCCCCATTCTCTGTGGGGAGAAGATGGCAAACCCAGGAACTGTGGCGAAAATTTGGTGTACATTCCTTGTCATATGGACGTGGACTAGACTGGAGTTTGCAATATGAAAATGTATATTATCTTGTTGGCTCACTGTTGAAATACAAAACTACACGAGTGCATTATACAATTCAACAAAACTTTCCATATTTTAGTCGAATGAGCACACAAGAGAGAAAGTCATTTCCATTGCTCCTCATAACACAACGTGTATGTGTACAGCGTCTCCTGATTTTTCTCCGTATCTATTCTCAACCACCATTTTCTCGTTTCCTTTTGAAAATCACTTGTGAATACTAATGGTTTTGCATCTCATTCAAGAATTGTCTGCGGCACATTACAAGAATTGGATTCTCAGAACCCAAGCCTTGTACCGAATAAAAGCATATCCGGGTGGAGCTTGAGTTGAGGAGGAATTTGGAAGGAAGTGTAAATGAGAAACTCAGTTGTCTTGTGTGCTTCGCTACGGTGACGATTAGCAAAGGAAAAATGCGAAAAGGGAGGAAGCTTATTCATACTCAATTTCACAAATCATTTTTCTTCCAATCGAAAAAAAGCTTAGGAGTCGCCTACTCGCATAATATTCAGAATGAATATTAAGTAGGTATTAGAGAATTGGAATGAACTACAACAGGTTGCGGAATGGCTGCAGCATAGAAAATGAAGATTAATGTTATAGTGATCATTATTACCTTTCCAATTTGGTCCCATTCATGGTGAGTGTAAGCTGGTGGTTCCCTTGTGTGACCAGCGACCTTTCTGAATTCTGTACTGCGGTAGAATGGGGTGATCCAAGTCGTTTGAGCTTAGGATGGTAGAAATGCAATAGTCATTTGTGCCTGTCCAGGACTTGGGTAATCAGCGTGCTTTGTTCAACTTCGCCATCTGCATCAGGACAATCTCTTCTCCGGTAGTGCACGGTAGTCTGTTCCCTCTCCATTCGTGATTCTCGTCGGCTAACTCCTCTTGCAAGGGGATCCTTTCGACAGCCACAAGTTTGGCAGGTCTTGACACCACACCAAATTTCCCGAAATTCCTTTCTGAAATTTTCATTTAGCCAGCCATACAAGAGAGGATTTGAGCAGGCGGAGGACATTCCAGTCAAGTGACAAATGGCATATAAAACTCGATAGTAGAACTGGTCATTTTCATTATCAAAGTCGAATGGCTCAAACAGGTCGACAATTACGTTGACAGCGTTTAGGGGCATCCAAGAAATACCAAATATCAAGGCAATACTTATCAACAGGGTATTTGTTCGACGAACTCGAGCATGGTCCCGATCTCTCTGAATTGAGCCATTTCTCGCTTCACCAGGACGGCTCCCTAGAGCAATTCCACCTGAAGTTTCCACACATCTTCCTCCCGGTCGCATTCTGTAGCGAAGCTTCTTACAGATTTGGGCATATGCCACGCTGACCACAACGATGGGCACAGCGTACTGTATGATTATCGTGAAGATGGAGTAGTAAGCTCGCCCATGCTTTGTTGGCCATTCCTCCATACAGTAGTCAATTTCCTCTAAACCAATTTCTGTTAGATTTACTTTAAAGTGGTGAAGTTTCTTCCAGACAAATAGCGGCGCGGCGAGGATGCAAGCCAAAGTCCAGATCCCGATCAACGCGAAAATTGTACCGACTCGTTGGACACTCGCTTGTGTTGGGTAGACGATTACCTAAAATTAGCCAAAGGATAATATGCTTTTAGTACTTACAAATTTCCACTTCATGCAATCTGCTCAGGGCTTAATATAACTTGGCGAGAAGGACTGGACACCAATATTCCCAAACGTTCTCGATGACACTTTTCTCAGATGCACATTTAAAAGAATTTCTCAGCCACTGGATTAAATCAGTCCCTTCAAGAGAAAATATCAGGGACACATTTCACATACTCCCTAAACCTCATTTTGTCATCTATGAAGCATTGATATAACCAACCTTACACACACTTCTCCATAAATTTTACCGTCATGGATGACATGCGAGGAAATGCATTAAACATACCTAGATTAAATATAATAGGGAGTGAGACAGATAAGTTTTTTCAATGGAGCTCTGTTCCGCACTATCAGTTCTGTGAACTGGGAATAGGTTGTGGAACGGCCTCCAGCTCAGCAGCTGTGAAAAAATGGCTTAACTTTTGTCCAGGATATGCAATGATGTACAAACCCAAGATCTAAAAAAAGAGAGCCTTGGTTGGAGCCATGGAAAGTAGAGTCTACTCTACATCAATGTCAGTTTTTTTCTGTAGGAAGTTGTGTGAGATAGGAAATATATCATAATGACCATCATTTCCTTTTTCTAACCTCAGACCTTTAAAACAAGGAAATTGGCAGAGAGGAAATGTTTTTCTTATAGACACATAAATACATATTCCTTTTGTTGAAAAAGATTGGAAAGGATTACAACGCTAGAAATTGATCTCCTTATGGTTGCTCTCTGACTACGTCAGTGAAAGCATTGAAACAAACGTTTTTGAGCCATCTTATCACATCACTCGCTCCCAGTTCTTAGACACCGACAGGGTCACCACATTCACTACACATTAATACCATTTCAGCTGTGACAAAGTGTGAATGATATACCAACCAGAGAGTGAATTACGTAGTATTCCGAAGCTGATGCCAAGAGATAAAAGATATGGTGTAAAATTATACAGGGAGAAAGGAAATTCAGCACTTAAGGGATTCTTTCATATTCTCTACGAGGAATAAGAAAGTAAAGCTAACTATCAGTCAGCAGAAGGTTGAATGAAATGAAGGCCTTCCTTTCTGATATTCTTTCAACCCACCATCAATTGAAAGACAACTGGGTTCTGTGGTGTTGTGAAAATGAGTTGAAATGTGTGACACTTTCATCAACAGGCTGGGAAGGAACTAAAAGATTCGAGATCTAATTGTAAGATGCTCTGCTGACTGCAACATTGTTCGCTCGTGGGCGAGAGAAAAGTGGTATCCTGCTTGCTACTTTCTTGGTGTTGCAACGTTTGTTAAAGTGAAACTTACTGACAACCTCAAAAATAAACATTAGTACAAGTTGTCCAAATTGAGTAAGAGAAGTTGTTTGAATGCATTGTCTGTCGATGAAACCCACTGATGGTGAGAGAAAGGAGAGAAAACTAGCTCAGAACAAGTAAGCAGCGCTTTGCAGTAAGCAGAGTTTCTTGAAGGAAATGAAATAGAGAGAAAAGAAGAATAGCTATGATAGAAAATTAGTTGGGTTATCTAAATACGATGAAATACAGCTGGCTACGGTACAACTAAAAATCTTGCTGTTATTTGTGCATTAAGCTTTACTTTCTCTTAAAAGTTTCCTTTTGGTAGAGATACTGAGAACGGACGGACAGAAGGAAAAGCTTTTTCAGAAGCTTATCATGGCTGCATAGAGCATCACTAATAACCAGTGTGGATGTTGACCCACCAATTGGTTTTCGTATGAACAGACACCAGAATTTAGTGCCAGCCCTCTGAGTACATATTTATACATAACGTATTTAAAAACTCTTACGTGATATCGATCCAATGCAATGGCTGTGATGGAGATGGTGGAAACAAATATTGAAATAGCTTGAAGACAGCCAAACAACTTGCAAAGATAGACATGGTTTCCCAGTGGCCAGTAGACTGTAACAACTTCCATGAGTGTAACTGGCATGGTAATAACACACAAGAGAAGATCTGACACTGCAAGATTGATAATGAACATGTTTCTCGGGGTTCTCATTGACGGCTTGCGAATGACTGCGCTCACAGCGAGACAGTTTCCAATTGTTCCAAATACGATTAGCATCCCATACGCAAAAATGAACATGTACAAAACTGTCCAGTCAAAATGACGATTATTTTTGTATCTCTCAATAAACTTGTGACGACCAGTGTGGAGCGCCAGGTCCAGGATACTGAGATTCACCCCCTTCCAATAGTTTTCGGGTAACTCTGACGAGTTTTCAGCGAGATCAAGATCCATCACTCCGAGTTGGTCTGGAAGTTCGTTTTCTGAGAATTCAATCATGGGGCTGCTTGAGCATCTGAAATTCATAAAATTTTAACCAATTACTTTACCAAATTTACTTCTAGTTTTATTTTTAATACAAGCAAATCCGTAGACTTGCCAAGAAAAAATAAATATATTGGACCATGTTATGAATGTAATTAACATTCAATGTCTCTGGGGTGTACCGCATAATGTCCTCACACCATTCCCAAGAATTCTCCAGCAAGCACACATGAAAATGTTGCAACATGTGAAGTTGTGTTCAAAGTAAATTTTTTGTATGTTGAGCTGACGAGTGACATATATATTATCCCAATTCTTTTATTTCACGAGAATGAGAATGAAAATAATTTTTATGGATTACTTCCTTCCTGTGTATCTGCAATCATATTTCTTTCCGCGAATATGTGAAAACAACGCTTTGAGGAAACAATTGGTAAGGTGTTGAATAAGACTATTTCCACGTTACAGAGTATTAGAATTTTCATCAACAAGTCGGGGAAAAATTTCATAAATACCAGACATGTGTAACAGTTCTCTGTAATTCATTTGATTAAAGAAAGTATAATGGTAGCGGAAGTCGTAATATCATATAGTTTCTTCATGAACGAACAGGCGGTATCCATTACTTGACTTTTGAAAACTTCCATAGACGTCAGTAGATTGGTGCAAAGTATTAGGTATGCATTGCTGCCTAATTGATATTAGTAATCCCTACCAACCGTAAAATTCACACAAAATAGCAAGTCATTGTCATCCTCTAGCAAACATTTCATTTTGAGGGATGAACAACACAATTCTAATTCCTTGAATACAATCGGGAAACCTTTGAGACTTTGTTTGATTTGACATGAACATTAACTTCTTTATATGTGCGTGCGCCCGTGCGAAGTATAGTAGAATTTTGGTGATTTTTATAAGTATGAATGTATACCATGCGTCACTTTTATTGTCAGTAAAACGAAATCCTACCGGATTTATTTTGGTCGAGGTGTTACACAATAGGATATCTAATTGTGAGCATTTTCTGCTTATTGCGATTGTAGGTTAAGCTTCCAAAATAATGGAATCAGTTTTATGATTCAAAGTACTGCAAATCACTTTCAAATTCGTTGTATAAACTTAACCTTCTCCCATACAACATCCAATTGACTTGTACTATAAATGGAATCGGTTCCACGTTGTTATACAAACGGGTTTGTTCCTTCGTTCCAAGCGTGGAGTATTTAGTTGCGCAATAATGTGTGACTTTCCGAGCGTTATGTGAGCGTGATTGTCTCAACTGCATCAAGTCAATTTCCCATAATAAGATTTTGCCGTCATAACCATTTAGTCTGGCTCTGTGGTCGACAGTTCGACACTTTAATTCCAACAAGTTATTTCCAAAATATGAAATAACAGGACACAGAGGAAATGAAAATGAGAATTTGGATTGAACTCGTAGTCCTTTCATGATATGCAAAATGCAATGTTCACAAAGCATAACAGCAAGGTTAACGTCTGTTTTATACGGACTTGGACAAATGAAATTTGTCCAAGTTCAGAACTATATTAATATGGCTAGACTTTGGTTTACAGACTTACTATAGAACAAACGTGTATAATACCAGTGAACCAACGAGATTCCCATTCAAACCCACTCTTTTAAAAAGTAAGTGTGTAACAAAGACTTTTGGAAAGGTTGTTAAACAAAATTATGTTTGTTTTCAAGACTATCATTTTATTATTCATCTAATTTCTCACCCAACCCAGCTGTCTTTTCTCTCCAATTGCATAATTTGTTAAAATGGCAAAACACCACATTTAAAAAGAAAACAAACTCGAGCACCCCCTCATTTTTCGTTGATTCTAAACAAGACTTGCTTTGCGCATCAACCTTCCGTCTTCAGATGTTCTGAAGAAAGAGCATTAGTGAGCATACATTTTTTCGTTCTGCCAACCACGTCTTCATAATTTATAGGTTCTTTCCCACATTTGTTTAACAGAGAACATGTCCTGAATATTTAAGAGAATGCATTGCAACGAGCAAACATATTGGTTTGTAACTCATACTTATAATTCGCACCATAGCAGAGAAAATTCGTGTAACGGAAAGGCTGCCTTCTGCATATTATGGAAATCAGCGGATGTTTTAACTGGAGCCGTTAGTTTGTGCTCTACTTTTCCACACATCTCAGTTCAGTATAATGTATATATCAGAGAACAAACAAAAGAAGCTCATACCAGTTTATAGGAGATGTAGTAAGTTCATACAAAAAAATGAAATGAAAACTAATGCTTAGCGATGCAATATGTTCAAAAATAAGATTACACGAATGGTCTACAGAGTGAATGTTTTTCCACGGTCTTCGCTTTCTCTCAAACCATTGTACACACAAGTCAACTATGGCTGGAGGCACATACATAAAACATCACCGTAGGAATGAACTCAACTGAGTGAGTTGAAATGTTGTAATGGATGTGATAAATGACAAAATTTTCATATGCTCTTTTTGTTACATCAAATAAAAATGTAGAAGGAGAAAGCAACTATGTGTGCACTACATGTATACTTATTATGTTTGTATAATCTTTACAAACATAAATTATGTGAAATGTGCTGTTCAATCATTTTTCATATAGACACACCCCATTGCATACATTAAAAATTTGATAGTACGAAAAAATAGGTTGCCTCATTCTACAGTACATAGACGTACAAATGACGAAATAGAAACCATATTTTCTTTCACATCTGCTATGTATCAAGTCAGAAACTATTTTAAATCAAATAGAATTGCAAAAATTGCATAGAATGGTAGGGAAATCGATACATATTTTCTCTGATCTTTTGAACAACCTCACATAAAATAAATGTTTAGTTGACTGAGTTCGAAAATGAGATGCACGGGTTTTTTCTCCATAACTTTCCAACTTTTTCTAGGAATAAATAACGAACTTTTTATTGGTGATAAGACAGGTAGAAATTGAAGGCAAGCTACTTCAAAACAACAATAACTGGTAGATCTACCGAGGTAAAAAAGTTACACTATGAATCTGAATTATGGGGAAACCCTGTAGCTGTATTGGAGCTAGTTGTTTTTCTGTGCAACCACACAGAAACCTAGTACATCCCATTATCAGTCCGTGAGTTGATTTTACTCGAACGTTTAAATTTCACCAACTGGGAAATTGAGTTTGAAGGCAAAGTCCTAGAACTCCACACAAATGAACATCAACACCAGAATTTTATTTTTGGAAAGTACACTCCCATGACCCTGGCATATATTAATCCATTTTTGTTTCTGAAAGTGAGGCACTAAACAAATTTAATGCATGTAGCGGGCATACGAAAACATAAGAAAATGTTTCTGTAGCACACTATTTACATCATTTTTTACTTTGTTCGTGTTCTTCCAAGAATTTAACCCTCTATACAATTTTACGCTGTAGTTGTGCTTTGGTAAATACTTTGGCTGCTTCAGAAATTCGAATTTGTAATTTATAATGAACTAGCAACGTGGCAACAAAAACAAAAAGAGTGAAATAGTGTAGGCACCTGAAAAAATAAATCCAAGTGTTTCGGGTGATGGGCAGTAGAATTTTGACGAGCTTAGAAACAGCAGCCATAAGTAAAAACGCATAATATGACAAAATTTCTAAAATGTAGTGAAAACACTTAACCTGGCTTGTTTATTGGTTGCTATACAATAACTAATAACAACCGCTTCAAATGCCATAACATCAGGAAACATGACTAAGCAGCTTTTGCGACATTTCGATCATCAATCATTAAGAAAATTTGTTTTTAAAATCAGAAAGGCTTAAACATTACACAAAATAAAAATCGTGGCATGACCTACACTAAATAATATTGTGTGCGAGGTGTGCTGATGTTATACGGAAATTTTGTTTCTCAAAGGTTTGCTAGATTTCAAGCTTCTCATGTTACTCATCGTGTTTGCTGAGTTGATGTCCGGTAACAAAATCTTTTTTATGTAATACCAGTGACAAAATATCTCTTACGCAGTAACATTGAGCCTTTATTTGTTCCGTAAAACAGTTCATTAATAGGAGCATGGTAGTTAGTGGTTATAAATTGAAGCTCACAGATTTTCAAGTTTTAAAAGTCTGACTACAGTACTTTGTTTGGAATGTAAAATATTTTCGTAATGTCTTCACTTCAGCCGATAGCTATAGATATAAATTAAAATTACAGTTGTAGTTGTTTGTGAAGTAGGGACACACAACCCAGTAACTGTTGTCGAAAGCAGGAGATGAGAAATGAAGTGTATGCCTCAATAAACTCTTATATTACAAGCTCTGAGGCAGGAAAAGAATCTCATTTCACAATTCTACGAGCATCATTCAAACACACAACTAAAACTCTTTATGTAGTTTCCGAGCAGTGAGCAGACACATGAATATATATGGCTGTTTATTCATAAACCTGTATATAAAAATGTCTTTACATTTAGACTAGACTTGATCATATTTTTTTCTGTCATATTGGTGTTTCAATTGGAAAAGTTAAAGCCTCGACTCACTTAAAGCTCGGTATATATGAATGTTATGTTACCCCATTTTTCTGGGTTTTTTTTTTCAGAATGGGCATTTTTGTTATTTTTTAGACATGATTTTTAATGTGTTCACAAATACTTTTTGAATGTTTATTTGAAATTTTCTACCCCTTTAACTAAAAATTGATGATTCACAACCTTCTTACGTACCATATTCTTTGTAGAACATAAGATGTAGATGGGGTGACTAAACTGGCTGTGTTTCGCTCAGTAAGGAAAAGGAAGTTTCGGTGATATGATGAAGCTGACAAAACCACTCACAGGGTTAGGGATGTTTAAACGAGTCAAACGAAAGTTCATAAAAGGCGCATTTTACCATTTTCAGAGATCAAGCGTCCATCCCTCGAGCGTATTCACTCAAATAAACGTCAAGTATATAGGTTGCTTACAAATAATAATATTCAAAGACTTTTACCGGCTGGATGTACATATATATAGAGAAGTGTAGCCTACCTTGTTCACACTTTTTTCCACAATTTTATGTGAAAATTCGCCAAAGGGTTAACTGTCTTTTACAGTACTCCAAAATTTTGAGAGGAAAATCAGTCAAGCCTGCAAGCCCCAACATTCAACTCGCCAACTGAAGTTCTTGAAAAGAATGCACACTCATAAAAATATGTATGCAAGGAAAACAGTGATCTTTTTGCGGCTCCAAAGGACAATTAAATATGCAGTGAAAGCGGCGCCACTTCAGCCCCAAATTAAGTAAAGTAGCTCTCATTTGCTGCCAAGTGGAAGTAAGAAAGAAGAGCATCCTCAAGAAAATTATAATGGCTGTGGCTGTGGGTTGTATACTAAAGAAAATAAAAATAACCACAGCTCCCACTTTTCTTATTGTTAAACTTCTATAAAAGCAGAGAGTCCTGATTTATGAAACATCATATTGTTAGAAAAGGTCCCATGGCGGTTACATTGAACGAGTCATAACGTATATACTATGGATAAACGTAGTTGATATATGCCTACGTTATCACTCTCCCGAAAACAAAGTTGTTTCATATAATTTACTTATGCTAAAAATCTGTCCTTTCTCTCTTGGAACCTGAAAAGAGAGAAAAAGTAAACCTCCAACTTCAAACAAATGTGACGATACTTAATATGAAACATTTCTCAGAGTGCCTCCGGTTCTTTTCCCAGCAAGGAATAAAATGCTGTAAACATAAATAATACATCTCCACAACAAGGCATAAGCTACCAGTTGCTTAACGTGAAGTGAAACGATTTTTACAAGAGGCTGCCTGGTCAGCCATATAGTGAATACACGAGGATGACGACGAGGGCATCTGGGAATGCTTTTACTACACATTTAAAAAATACTATCTTTCTCTTCCATAATATGGTACACATTTCTTGTGCATGATGAAGTGATTTCATGTCCCTGTTTCTTTTTGTGTTTTCCTATTTCGTAGTCAAGGTTGGTTTTACTTGTGGGACATTTGTTAGAAGAGAACAAACGCAAAAAAAACAATGTTATATCCGCCTTCTACATATTATTATCGGAGTCCGACAGGGAGGCAAACAGATATTTGATAGGGACCTTCCACTACAACTCAAAAACTGGTGGTGCTGGGTTTTGCAATAAAATGTCAGTGCTGTTGATGTCAGGAAAGACAAGAAGTTGGGAGTAAAAATGTTAGCCACGCAACCTCCTTCCTAGCAGCAGCCATGGTGGTGGAAGTGTTTGCTTTAAACAACCAACAATGAACCCGGCTATTCACAAAGTCTCAAGGAAAGATAAAAGAAAACAACCGTTCTCGGAATCAACGATAAAGCTTGGTTGGTTCTAATCTGTCTTTCTTTAATTGAATCCTTTACTTCCAGAGGAATTCTGGGGATGTCACTCCGATAAACTTGGCCGGTTTCTCAATTCTCTTTTGACTTCCGAGTTCATTACTAAATTGTTCTCAGAGCTGAAGAAAAAGGTGGAAATGTGTAGTTGCTTCCGAGATGTCGTTTCAATAAAGCTTTTGCCCGTTCTGCGTAATAAATGAACACTTTAAAAAGTCAAGTGCCTAAATTACATGTGCACAATAGTGGAATGCGTCTTTAAACCAGCTAGGGCCAGTACCTCACATATACCAAACTTTAGCCAGTAGTTTCATTTGTGGAGCTGATGCATTTTAGTTCGCATGTTTTAAAACACTTACATTCTAGATATTTTTTAAACAGAACTAGTAAAAAGGCAACGTTTGTTTGTAAACTAAATTTGTAAACCTAAAAGAGAGGTTGTCATCAATTTAGCAAGTTACGACAATCGATAGGTAAGAAACAGTGAACTTTAGTATAAGATGCAGTGAAAGCAGGTAAATTAAAGCAATAACTTTAGACCCCACATGCCATAATTTATTGTGGGGTATCTTGATGCATTGCTTATGCAAAAGTAAGTATAAACGTTTAACCATCTCCACGTCACATTTTCTACTTTGATCTCTGGCATAAGAACCCAGCCTTCTGTAATATCTGTACAACATGACAAAATGAAGAAAGCTGTTGCTTTTAGGCTGAATCTGTCGTCTGATTTAAGAAAGTTGGGAAGCCCATGAATGACGTTTGTTCTTTTCAAGTCTTGTTTTTCATTATTATTTGTCCTTTTTCAACCGTAGGATGACAGCGTGATATGCAGTCCATTATTATTAGGTGCTGCAGTTGAGAAGGCACAGACCCGAAAAAAGGTCTTTCAACCAAACTCCAGGAAGTCAGTTCTTGGTAAAAGTCTGAAGGCATTACAAAGGTTTGCACAAAAAGCTGCATTCAAAACAAAAATTATTGACAATTAAGCAAAAATAAGACAGACTGGAGTAAAAAGTCCCAAAACAGGTTCATAACTGTAACAGCCAAATGGTAAACAAGCCGTCGGTGGATGAACTTAGAAATGAAAATATGTAGCGTTTTCTCCTGACGCAATGATATTTTCGGGATTCCTCAAG
Organism: Orchesella cincta; assembly: GCA_001718145.1. Taxonomy (NCBI): domain Eukaryota; kingdom Metazoa; phylum Arthropoda; class Collembola; order Entomobryomorpha; family Orchesellidae; genus Orchesella; species Orchesella cincta. The sequence goes on along the minus strand of LJIJ01000243.1, from coordinate 68,117 downwards.
CAGAAAGAAAGATAATATGCTTTTAAAATGAAATTGCAAATGATCCTACCAGCAAACTGATGAATGGCTGAGGATGAAGGTCAACTACTTTCACTCAATCTGTTGAATTTTCTAAGTCTTCCGGCAGAGACTTGTAAAAAGAAAGTACATGTTCAGTGGAAGGGTAATTTATTTTCTTTCACGTATTATGAGAATTAATCATATTGTAGTAGCTTCTTCAGAAACTGTTGATCTTGTCTCTTTTTCTTTCTCTGAAGCTTATTCTGCGGCTGAAGGCTGTTCCCAATATTTTGTGCAATAAATCATACTGTTATAACTTGCTCAAAAAGTCAATGTCAAGTTTTGTCATAATCCTCATGTCTCACCAATCATACATCAGGCTAGACTTGAGTCTTCTCAACTGATAATATAACTCAAATTCTTTATATGAATTCACATCTGCTGCTTTTGGATAGGGAGTTTCTTAAAATTCTCCAAAATCAATACAGCTTTCAAGTACTATTATGTAATGATACTTAAGTACAATGGTTATGGCTACATCAAAAGCTGTCAAAAGTGGTTACACAAGGACGGGACACAAAAAATATGGATTTCATTTCTTTAGATCCCTTTCCGCAACCGCAGCATACCGCAACGGATTCCTACACAAATCGCTTAGTCTTACTTTACCCCGTTGACTACTTATTTCCAAATACCAATACATTCCTCAGTAGATAACAACGCTCGAAGCAAAAGTATATCAGAATTAGGTTGTCATAAAAGATTATTGTCGATTATAGCGCATTATGTGTTAAATGTTCCATACACATGTCGCGAATTTACATCAAGTTGGCATCTGCAGACTATTAAAAATGCAAATGCTATCGTGTATGTTCTAGTTGCTTTTCTTTTATGAAAATAAACGAGGAATTAATTCAAAACTACCGTTCTATTTTACATGTGCAAAAAGCGTCCAATTTCCTACACTATATTTGAAGATCTCATATCACCAGGGGATCTAGTACCTACCGTCTTGAACAATACACCTGGGAACTATCAGGACAACATTGAAACTAGACGGTTATGAAACAGCCCTTTTTGGCAAATAAAAACTGCAATTATAAAGTAGTAAGCTATAAATTAATGCTATCACAAGATCATTACAGAGGATCCAGATCATTGGCAATGTCAAATAACATTATTCCAATTTGGCGTAGTGAATATCTTATCGTTATATTTCAAACGGCTGTTGTCTTCCCAAGAAAAGTGGAATGCAATCATTTTCCATACTCCCTAATGTGCCGCGTTGTGTGACTCTAATACTCTCATAAATTCTAATAGTTCTATGATGGAGGTTGGGGAATTGTGGGTATGAATGCATTTTATTGAAAAATAATATAGTATTACCATGGGACAATTGCCAACGACATTGAGCCAGAGAATTTACACTTCTTTAATACACCACAGTGGTGAAATCATTAGGGAGGTGGGAGCAGAAAGCTAGTATACTTTCCCGAGACTTGTTTAATGACACCTTTTAATGTTTTCAACGACATATTATTACTTTTGGCAAGTAGTGATCAGAATCGGTCTCATGCTGAAGTAATTACTTTTATTCACAGCACACATGATCCAAGTTTGCCAATATTCCTAAATATCTGTCGAAATTGAAGGGTGTTCATTGTCCTATACAGTTAATCCTGCTTGTCATCAGCCCACTCACAACATAATGCTGAGACCAAAGTTACTTGCTCAATTGACAATTACATAAAATCTCCCAAACTTTTCCAATTGTATCATTTGTGTATTTAAGTTATTAAAGTGATGTGATGAAAGTTGGCCTTGGGGAAAGTGCAATAAGCAAAAATTGGTTACATAAGAATGCCTTTTAGTTTCTTTGCTCTTATTTCATTGAAATGGGAGTTATTTCGGAAATGGAGCTGTTTCCTAAATTGAAAAGTCCAGTTAGGCCATTCACTGAATTTTCAAAGAGAGTTAACAAGTAAACAAACATTGTATGAGAAACATGGAACATTTTCCGTTTCCATGAATACTTGCTTTTGTGTATTTACCCCGCTTCGTTTAGCAATTACAATGCAGTTTTCTACTTGGGGAATTCAAGATTTTTTCAAACGTTTCTAACAATTTCATTTGTCTATCCATGGCAATAAAAATCCCAATTCAATGCAATTAGCTTTGAACCTGCATTTAGACCTTGAACAGCAAAAGTTTATACAGCTAATGAACAATTGTCTAAATTAAACTAAACCCATAGTCCAAATGAAAACAAGAAGGTTCACTCACCAGAGATGTTTTTTTTTTATACAAAATACACAAGAATGAGTTTACTGCCAGAGTTTGTGAGCCTGGAAGAGTTGGAAGCAACTTCTCTGCCATTCATTTCATGTCACAGGCGGAGGAGTGTATGTTAATGTAGTCCATAACTTAACATAAAAATGCGCCTTGTGCATTAACTTAGCACATTTGCAGTTAAGTACTTAAATTCTCAAGGTACTCTCAGTTTGGGTGTTATTTTCACTTCACAAACCTCACCACAATTGCACGCCACCAAGATTAGTCAATAGCCGTAAATCACTGTGCAGCGGTTTTTGTATAATTATATTTGAAAACGAATACGCTCTCCTCGTCTGTTGTGCTCTCACCATTCAAAGGAGACTCAACTTTGAAGTTTGATCAACTTTGTGGTTAGAAAGAGCAAGTAAGTGCAAGTGAAAAAAAACTTGTGATAAGTTGTGATGGTAGGCAGGGTTGGCTGTTTGAATGTTTGGTGTCACACAAGTATACTTGTTTCGGCACAGGCTGATCACCGAATGAAGCTCAAGTTGCTAGAGCACACGACTTACAATAGTCCTGGGGAAAGTATGAATTGCAGCTGTGCACAGCACACACAACTTCCAACAACTGCCATACAGACATATATGTAAAGATATCTTGTGGACGTTGTACGCTTAGCTGTTGAGTTGCCTTGCTCACTACTGCCAAAGGAATGCCAGTGTTGATTGTAGAACTGAGAGACTTTATATTGTAACACTTATTATATATGGGCAAGAATTGGATTCAATCCTGAAAAAGTATAATATCATGCGAGATAGCGACTACAAATTTAATTCTAGGCTCCAATTCCCATCCACTGTTGAAAGACTCTCTATCAAAGAAATGAATTTCTCGGGAAATGGCAATGTAACAATACTGGGCCGCGAGTGGGGCAACTTCAGACGAGATTAAACATTTCGCACTAAACTGTAAAAGTAGTGGATGCTGAGACTTCGCCCTAATTTCTTATAATTTGATAATACGTAAAACTATTTCGTTTGACTTCGATCCGTCGTCCAATCCAGACCTAGACAGAACAAGTGTTCTTTTCACCAGAATTGCAACTGGGTTGAAAGGAGATGTCGGATCAAACACACAAAATACCTGCCAGCTGCAACTTCGATGGAATATCTGTTTACCCAAGACATGGTTCCCGCAGTGAAATATTATGCGATGACGATGACATTTGTATGTGCTACACAAACACGTGTCTTCAATGACACTAAAGGTAGACAGATTAAAGGAGAAGGTGAGTTCTTCAGTAAGATTATTTCTGGTTGATGGAATTTGCTTGGTTATTTTGAACAGGAGTTGTACAATTTATCTTTCGAACTTTCAATGTTTGCTGGTGGTAAAAAGAGAGTGCATTTCATGTCAAAATTCTAAAACAATCACCCAGTTTGGAACCCCTGCCTACTCAAGTTTCATTCTGTGAGCGCACTGTGACGGTTACTGCAAGAGTGGTTTTGTCCCAGCATTGTACTCACCATATACTAACTTTTCGTGGAAAAATGTTTTCTCATTGTAACAACTTTTGTTTCAGTTGTATTTTAGGGACAGCTTACATACTGTGTGCGGAAAATTTGATGGCAATCCTATCAAATTATTTCACATCTTGGAACGAACAGAAGGTTGGGTCTGCCGGTTAAACTTTTTATTTGTTCTAATCCTAATATCAATAGCTCAAAACTCATCGGGGGTGTTTTGAGTTTACAAAGTTTTCAATTGAACGACCATTTCCGAGGAACTTGCTTTGGAACCCTCTGATCGCTTTTTCTAAGTAATAGAAAGATTGCTGTATTTGTTCTTCAACTTATGTTTACAGTTTATTTTCTGTCCTGTTTCATGTTTTGCTTGTGCCTTACCATTTGATTGTGTCTACGTCTGTACACATATATTTCAAACATGCACCAATCAATGGCTTCTGTTCTAATGGATAATTGAAATAATTTTATGAGCCACTGACAACGTCAAATGTCTGGCCTGGCGGCGTAGTTTGTTACCACGCAAAGTACTTGCAGTCAACATTTCTTTTTGCAAGTGTAAGCTGCAATGAATTGCACAGTTGAGTTACGTGGTCACGGTGTCAATAAACTAACTCTGAGTTTAACTTACGACTGTGGAAAAAATCAATCGCACTTCAACCTGAAGATATTAGTAGACCACAATTGCAGTACTTTGCCCTTTCTTATCCTTTTGATAGCAGTTGCGGTCATATTACTAATCCTTATCGTTGGGACAATTTGCATTGGTTCTAAGCTGGTTTTTTGCAATGCACAAGCTCCATTTTTACGTTTGGTTACATGGTAATCCCTTAATGCTGTAATAACGATAAGTACAACTTCGCTGATGTAATGACGGAATAGGCGCCAACGAATGTAATTCATGTTGGTATGATATTCCACATGGCTACATACATGCAAAACGTATCTAATGTATGTAAATGTCAGTGAATTCACAGGTTTTAATAATGTACATGCATCCATCAAGTGCTTTCACCTTTGGTGTGAGTGTCAAAGTGATTTGCACTGACATATTCTATTCAGATCGGTAGCTTGCATGTTGTTTCCAAATAATATGAATTAACCATTTCGTGTAAAAACCACGCTCAAAAAAACCTCACGGTCACCATTACTATAGACTCTTGTCGGATGTCGGGCGGATACTTCCTACATCGGAGCCTCCACTCATCACTTACACCGTTGGACATCATTTCAGCAACCATCAACTGGTGACCTGACCAATATTTTATTACGGTGAATAATCAGAACTGTGATATTTTATATAGATGGAAGGTATATTACGCTCTTTTTCCGGATTGTAATTTCGATCTCACCGTGTATTATGTAAAGTGAACAGACAGTCTGCTTTGCTTTATTCAAACAGTTATTTCACATCATATATGTCAGTACTTATTTTATTGTTAGAATTAGAAAGCTTCATTAGAGTTAGGTCAGCCGTTACTTGATCCCTTTACAACCCTTTTTGATTATACATTTTTTTGTTTACACAGTTGCCATTTAGCGAACAAGAGGGTAGCCACATTTTGCAAAAGTTTGCACAAGAACTTTTTCATCCACATCATTTAGAGAGAGTAATGGAGCCCTGCATACTCCCCCATAAAGACCTTGCTTCAAATCCATCGCAGCTTTTAATCCCGGAACCCCAAATCTCCTAGTTACCTATATTACAGCAAATCATCATACTTTCACCCTAATTTCGTAAACTTGTAGTTAGTAATTGTCGGAGCATGTTGCAAGGTTGTTCATCTGTTAAATTTTTAATTACTATCATTTCTGTTTCGACTTACCATGTAATTTGGGGATATTAGTGATTGCTGTAAAGCTACTGCTTTCTTCAAGTCATTATCCTTAAATAGTCTGTACAGCAGGCAAACTTGATCCCCGAGAACATTTGCTAAGGCACAAATTCCCCCAACACAACCTGTAAATGTGTAATTTAAGAATGAGCTGTGTTTACTGTATTTTAAGTACATGCCTTCGTGTTCCACGCTTACTTTAACGTGTTTAGGCATTTTGATTTTGCTGTTACAACGTACTTAATTACATTATGAAATCAACAACCTTATGAAGATTTACGTGGGCACCTCCAGTTTCGCAAAAAACAGGCACAACATTGTAACAACGTGTTTGCACGATTAAAGCTTTATAAAAATAAATTACTAGACATAAAAACATCGTAACTCACCCATTAGTAGGGCTGGAAGCATGAAGCCGGCCGAACCAGCCAGTACTTGAAAGTCTTTCGGAACATTGTAAACTATCTCTGAAATTTTAGCTATCTGAAATATGTAATAGGAAAACATGGTGCACATTTCATGTTTACATTGTGCTTAAACTTGATACATTGTTTTTGGGAAGAAGAAGAAGATGTCTGTGATACAACTGAAAACTAAACCAAAGCAGGAAGCGAGTGATACCACGCCTTCCGTTGTTTGTAATAATGCAATACTTTTTTTTACCTATGTAGTCGATATTCGTACAAGAAATTGTAACACAAAAAAGCTTTCAAACTGTGTACCTCTCAAAACTCTCTAAAACATCCATTAAACCAGAAAATATTGGAGATTTAATGAGCATTATGAAACTAAAATAGTCTGGCATGGTTCAACTGATCGATTTCGGTTTTCTGTTGAATTACTTTTTTAGAATCAGTACACGTGGGATTAAGTCAACACATTAGCCGAGACAATTTTTAAGTCACCCAAGAGAGACAATCGAAAACTTATATTTAGAAGCAAAGTCTTTTTTCATGGAAATAGATTTCTTGGAAAAATTACCGGTGCCTATAAATATTCGCACAACTGTCTGATTTTTACTGTTCTGTACAGTGTAGAACACTATGTTTGTCAGTGCAAAATTCGAAAATAGGTAGTATAAGAATTTAACATTATGAAACTATTTTGGCAATACCGGTAGAAAGTTTTCGTAAAAATTGTCTATAGCTTTGGTCAACTACCCAAGAATGCGGAAGTTGAAAGAGAAAGGTAGTAATATAAGGTTGAAGATGGCATTGTATGAAAATTACTTCTTAATTAATTGCCTTCTACCTCCGAATTCGTTTTGTGTTCGGTGTATTCCATTTTATGGTAATTTCGTATAATTAATTGCCATTGGGACAAGACAATTTCCGTGTAGTGTGGGAACAAAGGAGATTGGAGAACAGATTGGGGCATTGTTCTTATAGAGAAAGGTCCATATGCTAATAAACCGTTTCAGATTTTGTAGATAATTTCCGATACAGCGCACCAACCTAAGATCGCTTTCCGTGCTAAATAATTGTTTTCGAGGACGGTCATAAACCCTTGCTCTCTCTGGTAGATTGGCCTTCCAAAAAGTTATCAGATTTTGCAAGTGTTTGTGTTTCATCTAGCTATCCAACTTCCGTAATTTTTGTAGAGTGTATTTAATCTATACATGTATCAGCCAGTCTCAACTCGTTAGAACAAGGAGCTCTCTTTCTCTAAACTCACTTTCATTTCGAGACAATGAGATAAGATCACAAAATCATCATATCCGTGTCACTCCGTGTATACTCACTTCCCATACCTATCTGCTAGATATGCATTGCATAAACACAAAATATACACGACTTATATATAATATTTACTTCTACAAAAGTACTTACGTCGCCACCACTGTCTTTTAATCCAATAATGTTGGGGTGCTGTGCCAGGGCTGTGACCAGGGAACTGCTCAGGTCCAAATTTGTATTTGCCGGAACTGAGTAAACTATTATTGGCAACTTACTATTATCAGCAACATCCTCATAGAACTTCCGCAGTACGAGCTCCTGTCATTACACATTTTCACAGAAACACATTACATTTAACATAAAATAGTTAAGGCAAAGTGATCAGCAATATCCAACTAGTCTTCTCTCATACACTTAATCATTATCACTTATCTTTACATGACACTTGTCTACAGGGAGATGTTGGCAAACTTGAGCTACCTTGAGCTATGCTTTTTATACATTCTGAGCCTAAATTCAGTCACTTGTCTCGTCACATATATTTCAGACATGAGGGGCGGCACGGACAAGTTCAAAACTCTTTTCAGAAAAGAAAGTACCCGAGTTTCCCTGACGTTGGCTTGAAATGATCAGGAATAAACCTGTTATGAAAGAGTCCATATGCTTTGAGTGCCTTGTGTAAGCTCGTCACCATATAATTACGTGAGTACTGGCAAAGGTGGGGACATGAGATCATAATTGATATACATTACATTACAAGCACGCACAACTAAAGCCTCTACTACTTCCATTCAGAACTCCACTTCACATCAACCGATTGTATGTTTTATAAGCGATGTTGAGGTTAATGTATATTACTCAACCCATCAATTATTATGTGCATACATATGTATATCCCTTGGAGCTCTAAAGAACTAACTCATCTACCTTCTGCATTTGGGGATGAGTTCCGGATACCGTCATCACTAAAGTTTCTTACTGTTAGTCGTTACTCTTTAGTGACTAATGCACATCAGTATCATTTTGTCACCCTGCCTGCTAGCCAATATGCGAGGAAGTAACTTCAAAAATAATACGGTAGTAGTGCAGTATCTAACAAGTTGTGGAAAACTGGTGAAAGCACTTCTAAGTGGAATTAGTTGTGTAAAGAGGAAAGGATCGTGAGGAGTGGAAAAGGCCTAATACACAACATTACTCTTTTATCCTCTGTGGATGCCTAGCTCGTTGCCAGTGAGTTTCGGCCTGTGCTAGTAATTTGAGGCCACTTTTCCATCAAATTGTATCAACCTCTCAAACGTATGTGCGAATATTGTTCCGTATGCTCTCTGCAAACACGCTCAAAGAGAGAAAGATAGAGTGAAAGGCTGAACAGTTGCAGGTGGCTGAATGGATGGCTATTCATACTCAGTCGTGTATGCTTTGCACTTTATTCAATGGATATGGAGTCTCTGAATATGGTTACTGTTTTGAAGGCACCTTTTGTCCTAACGAATTTTGTACCTCATCCTTTCATTCATTTTCTCTCCCTTCGTTATACATCAAACAGGAGTCATCTGCATTTCCTAATTAAGTTTAACAAAATCCAATTTTGTTTGCACCAAGACTTTAAAATGGAGTTTGTATTACCCAGTGGGGCATTCCCCTCAGTAAAAGTCACAACCTTGGCTTGTACATGTTGCAGCAATAAAAATTTTGAAGAAAAAATGGTGAAGGGTATAGGTATGTCTGAAATATGAGAGTGGTAAAATTTCCAAACGGAAGTCGTCGCAGTAACAGAAAATAACTGTTAGTTTCTTTCACCATCCGCCCAATTTAATGCAAACTGCACTAGGTCAACAAAAATAGGTTACATAAGGTAGTCAGTTGTTCTCTTATGAGGCACATGATAGTAGCAAAACCCTTTGTTTACGACATTCCATTTTATTAAGAATATAGGGTGGTCAAAGCATAAAATTCTAATGTGTGTCAAGAAATGCTGAATAAACATGAGCCTCCAATACCTACCTATCTCTGTGGGTTAAGCATTCGCTGTTATCATTTGTGCAGTATTTTCTAAGATGATAACGTGGGGTATCGCATATTATACAACTCAGCATGGTTAGTCATCATCAACTACGATGGTGGTTTGCTCCTCAGAGCATAGCCACAAGCAATCCCGATTAAAATCTGTTTCCACAACATGTGTTATGTCTTGAAAGTTTAATTTATACTATTTATGTAAGAAGCTTCAAATATAAACCACGCTATTTGGATTCCAGCATTTTGTTTACAATTGTAGTTTTTGGTGAACAAATGTATTGTAATAATGAAGGTTGCTGATTTTCCGAAAGAAATAAACAGACTCGCCTTGGAATTTGCAAGGAATACAATACACAATGAAAGATTGAACACAGTTTTTCTGGAAAGTACAGCGAACAAATGAGCCATAGAACACCCATCGGGAAAATAAGTGAAGCAGCGCCAAATATCAAAAAGAAAATACGCCCTGTCATAAACTCACCTCAACCAAGCAAAGAGCTAATAAATGAAAAGCGTAGCAAGGCCACCCCAACTCATGAGGTTGGTTTGTGATGTGGTTTAACGACGTAGAAGATGAAAAAGTTATCTTGTCGGCAATTTTCTTTGAAAATATCCCATGTTTCCAGCCTTGTAGGACATCATGTTTTAAAGGGGGTAGTGTATAGTATGGAGCCCCAACACTAATATTATTCTACACAGCATGACAAAACAATAGCAGAAAGCGGCGTGATTACTATAATACCACTTAGCAAAAATTTCAAACAAAAACAAAATTCCGGATTTCATCCATGCATAAGTTTTCATGAGCAACTAACCGGAAGTGAAGGAAGAACGGAGCCATTATTCATTCTCGTTTTGCCATCTTCTGTTTTTACAACGGAGCGCTAATGTTTATTTTCATTGGGAGCAAACGAAGCAGAAACGACGGACGTGCAGCCCCGTCTCGTATTACTCCGTGCACATAATATTTCTGACTTTTCCAATGCACATACTTCATACACACCGCCAATATCTTATCTTAAGTCAGATCAGTATTTCACGAGTTAATGTACAGCTCGTATAATTACAAAGACTGCTCAAGGTTGGAGCGCCACTTTCAACTAACAGTCGCATTGACCATGACATCAATTAGGAATGACACGAGGAGTTCATAAAAAAAAGCACTGACTGACTCCAGCTTTCACTTTGAGAGATGTACTGATTGACGTGAATGCAGAGGGAGGGAGAAAAGATGCTATGGGAAAAGCTCATGCGTTTGCAGTAAAAAATCATTTTTTTCCATATGGAACGATTCGATGCTCGTAATCATCATCAGAATCATTATTGCAGTATAAGCACAAACTGTATCAGAACCATTAGGAGCCATGCCATACAATTCATCGTGTATATTTATTTATACTATTTCTGATAAAGGGTAAATGTACAAAAACGTAAGGTTATGTAACAAGCAGTCCATTCATTTACAAAGGATGAAAAGGCATGGTCATTTCATTTAATTTTTGGTGAAAGAGCTGAAACTTTTGTCTTAATAGTCTGTTCCTCATTCCATGGATAACCTCAGTGGGTTCACTTTTGTGGTTTTCCCACTGTGTCTTTACTGCTGACAAGCTTCAGCAGAGGGGAGCAGATCGACAACATGTTGTTTATTTAAGGAAGATGAGAAAGGGATGATAGCACTGCATTCTAGTCAGTTGATACACAAGAGAAACTGGCTGGATGGTTCTCTTCTCTAACTTCACCATTCTTTGCCTACTTATCGACAGAATGGTGATGAAAGTCTTGTCTTGTTTACTAGTTTCTCACCATCCGACATGTACACATGCACATTACTCCAACCAAGCAGCAACAGTACAACTTCCCGAAGCGAAAAATCTAGCATCTTGAGCATAACGTAACATTCCCGGAGAACATGGTCTTCACAAGGCTACAGCGCTCTGAGAACATTTCCCATGTGTAAGTTTTGCCTTTGATGGTACACAATAGGCTAAAAAGGAAACAAAGATGCACATTCTTTTGTACGTGTGGAAATGTTTGAGAGAGAATCGGCGGTATGTCTTTGATACAACTTGTGTTTTTCAATGCTCTTTGTGAGTATATCGATTTTCACAACACTTCTCCATTCTCTCCAAGGGAAAAAGTGAGAAAAAGAAAGAAATGGGCTAGGAAGGAGTATAAGAAAGCATAAAAATCAAAAGTGAAAGCTTTATATGAACCCCATTCAACCCAGCTGGGCAAGCTTTACTCACTGAAGCAACACTTAACTGTGGAACTACAAATACAGAAAGAAATACTTCAACTCAACTGCGACAAGGCAAGAAACTAGATTTTGACCACGTACCAACTATACCACACACATCCCAGTTTGTACAGTGACAGTATTATTGCTCAGCATTGTCATATTGTGTGTAATAATGCAACACTATATAATATGGATTACGAACAAATAATAACACTAATATGTATTATTAACATGTGACCATGTGACGTGGGGAGCGTTTATGATGATATGATATCTACTATTTTATTGGCCGCACGTAGCATTTCCCCGTCTTCCATGAAAAAGTCTCTATTACTCGGTTGATGAAATGAATGAATGAGAATCATGAGTATGATGCAACTAAAGACAAGACACAATACCTCCTTGTAACATAACCAACAAAGGAAACCAAGTTAGGCAAGAAATTGCAGTGGTTTCTTTATGTGACTTAGATTGCAAGTCGTGCGAGCAAGGAGAGTATTTGCTCCTTCTTCCGCACCATCTCTCCCGCTCCCCATCTTCGAGAAAGGCGTAGTCAAAAAACCAATATATCTTTTTCTTGTGCACTGCTCCATGCACCAATGCACCGTGATGGCGACGAAGCATCAGGAGCCTAACGATGTTTAAAATACACACGAGCCGGCTATACCTACCAACTTACATAATTCTCGGTGTTAAGCTTCGAACAAAGAGTGGTGTCAACAAGACACCACCACTTGCTGACCTTACCATTGACTCTTGATGATTTATGATCAATGTCATTACTGCTATCAGCCTCATTAGCATAAGAATACATCCATATGTTGTGGCTCCTCTTTTGACTCGGTGGCAGTTTAGTCATTATCTGAGAATTACGGTCTTTCTTTGGGGAAAGCTTTGAACTTTCTCTTGAAACTGTTTCCTTTCACTGTAGCGAGGAAAGCTCACAAAGTTGTAGCTGAAATTGCGGTGTAATGTTATTAACTTGTATTATTGATAGGATGGGAGACACTCATAGTTTTTGATATTCATGCAAGTTGCTCCCAGCCACATTCTTGTTGTCGTCGCTCACAATGCACTTCAATGATCTAGCGTCACATCAATGTATGTCTTTGAACAAAATGTGCTGTACTCAACTCAGACTTGTTAGTAATAATGAGCAAGAAATGTTGCTACATCGTTTGAACTCGATTCGAAGGGAAATAACTTTTTGACGCAATTGCATTTTTATCACATGGCAACATTCACTACAAAATCAGAAGCTGAAATCACGTGCTGCTGTTTGTGTTAGCGAGCAAGATAAATCCCCCCATAAATAAAATCCTACCTGCAAGATACTGCTGCAAAAATACTCTTTATTATGAACACTACTGATAAAAAAGAAAGTACGTAATGGATATCGCTATCAAGGAGAATGAGTCAGTGTCAAATTCATTTGTTCTGTTAGCGATAAATGTCTCTCTGTTGAATAAAGATGCGCATTACTAAGAACCACGGGAGGCAGTATTTATATATTGTAATGCAGGCAAAGTCTCGAATTTTGAGTACTTAAAACATTTTGGACTTTTTCAAGCGCAAATCATGTTTTACAAACTGTAATCCGCTGCCTGATCCTACCCTGTAGACAACACGAGCGGCTCGTGTTAAAAAACGATGTATTTCCTATGAGAACAATAATACACACCTGAATCGTCTACTATTTCAAGACAGACAGAATGCTCACAACCTATTGTCTCCTCAGGTTCAGACATGGATTTAAAGAAATAAAGTTTGGATGGGAACTTGGATTTAATTCCATTCCATTTAAACAGCTTGTGTCAGGAACTCGTCTGTACTGTAAACCCTTAGGTAATGCGACGTGAATTATATATAAGTACATGGAAGCGTAGGTATTTCGCCTAACGTCAATTCCAAGGTTTCTTACATCTGAAGTTTATTGCTAAATAGAAGCGACACAACCTTTCAACATCACAATTCAAAGAAATCGTCGTTCAGATTCAGAACAAGTTCCAGATCCTCTGTGGGTGGTCTTGGTCAGATACGTTTAAAATGATTGATACCTACAAATCTCATTTGTTCCGCTTTACCAGGTCTACTGATATGGGATTATAGTGATTCTTTATGCGAACCGCAAAGTAATGGTTGTCAAAAATATACTTCAACTGTAAGCGGCTCCCGCCATTTCAAAAGCTCTGTTATCGAGTTCGTTGGCATCATTACAAATGCTAAAGGATTTTCCTACATGAGCAGCCTTCTCGGAACTGGTGAGCACTTGTTTGTGAGATTGATTCAAGTTAAGAGCTCCAGAAGCCTTTCATAAAGCTAAATCAGGCGCGAAAATATGGCAGGAATACTGCTATTGCGATCTTACCGCTTTTTGCAAAAAAATAGCGCAATTGAAAGCTAAGTAAGTGTTTTCAGTTGCTATTTCTGGAGCTATTTTGCCCACTACGTATGACAGAAGTACGTATTGGCTAAGTACACACGTAATATGGTTTCGAGGATAATGTTATAAGTCGTCTGAAAATCGTTTAATAGCTCATTGATTTCAGTGCTTACGTTGATTTTAGCATTTTCATCTTAGAAACATCAGGAATCTTTCGATTTCTTAAGAGCTTCTCATGCTGTGGTAGTTTGACTATGTGGGCAACTAATACTTAACATCCTTTGGATCAAAGAGCCCCTAAATATTAAGTTGTTTAAACAACACCAGTCAGAGTCCTGTGTTGCCTTTGAGAACTTCAACAATCTATTATTAACTTCTTCTGCGCAGAAAACAAGGGATTATAGTACTTAGCATGGAGGACCGTTTTTTCTATTTCTCTCAGAAAGTTTTGTTGTTGTCAAATTCAGGAAGTTGCCTAGACTTGCCGTTTTGGACAGTCTATAGATACGTACATGCATTCACACAAAAGGTTCACGTGGAATAATACTTACATTCATTTGTCCTTTGTAGAATGATGGGGATACTATTAGTGCGGCGTTGGCAGTTTTTTCTTCAGCCACTCTATTACAAATCTCAATAGTTTGTTCGGTAGCTGCAAAGTAAAAATATTTGGAATAGAAGGAAACTTTAAAAAGACATAACTATATATATTTCTTCCTGTATTCAAATGTTTCATATTGTTTTGACAAGCAACAAGCGACCAACTTTCACTTTACTGCGAATATTATGATTGCCTTTGGCAGTTTTCTAAAAAGAAATACAAGTTTTATGTTGAGGACTCATGCGCCTATATTTCACTTCCTGAAACACATTATTTGCAGAGAAAGTCATACACAAGCCTCAGACGGTAAGAGCCTAAAAATTACAATATTGGTCTGAAATGCAATGTTCACGGCCCATCAAAAGCAAGAATAGTGGGTTCTTACTTGGTAAGCCTAAACCCGCAATGATTGTTGAAGTTGGCTTTGACATCTTTTTCACATTACGAACAAGATCCAGTTTCTCATCCTCCTTTAAGGAGACTGCCTCTCCATTAGAACCCATTACAACGTAACCTAAATAATTTCAAAAGAAAACATTTTTTTCATCATTTCTCTTGCTGACTTATTATCCTCTTTTTTATTCGTCGTATGCAGACAAGTCTGGCATGACGTATGGGAGGAGTGAAGTGGAACCTGAGAACATGGAAAACATTTCCTCGCTATTCACTTACACTCGCACATATCACATCATACGCTCGAGTATAATCCGGGGGAAAAGTAATAATGCACGTAGTGTGTGTACGCTTTCATTTCTTATCAAATGGGTTTCTAAGCACTGTTATAGATAAGCTTAAGTCATCTTCTATGGTTTCGTAAAACATACTGATGAACCGTAACAAAAACAATAGAGAAAACAAAAGAAACTGTCTATATTTATGCCGATATACATAACATGTACATACTTATATAGACAAAAGTTTGCAAAAAAAAGTCAAGGCAACAAAACGTTCTATTTTTGTTGGATAAGTACATGTGACAAGCTGTTTACATAATTTTTTCCAGTTAGACAGTAAAAATGTGAATGGTTTTGACTCTTGCAAATAGCGTTTTTCTTCTAAGGATTCAAGGCATTTACCTGCAAAGTCAGATGCATTCCAGGTGTGAAAGTTTTCTTGCAGTTTGACATAATCGATTTGGCCATTGGAGGTGAATGGCGTTGGGATAGGAGGGTAAACACCAGAAATATCGATGGATGAACTTTTTGTAGACTTGTTTGAAAAACATCTGGAACTGCCATACCACTGTAAATTCTTGGATGCAACAGATGCACCAGAAAACACTGATCTCAATTGCTTCATCGTTAATTAATAGTTTTCAAATTTATACAGCCGACGGTAAAATTTCACTAAAATTCAAGGACTAGCTTGATTCGCAAGCAGTCGTTTGGTTTATTTTGACAGAATCATGTGTGCACGTATAATTATAAGGTACACACTCAATCAGATCCATTGGGCATGTTATATTTGATCGCAAACTTGTTCATGGAGATGCATTTGTGTACATGCTGAGACACTCAAGGTCAAACTGGTTCAGCTTTCTGATCGCATACATACATTGTAGAGCAGACGAGCATCAGGTTGTACATTAGAGCATGGGACAAACTGTTCCTACTCATGAAAATGACAAAACTATTGAAATTGAACGTGAAGACATCGAGACAAACAAGACGGGTGATAACACCAAGCTCAACCTTATGCGTATTGGGTAACTCTTACTATACATACATATGTTGACACGTAGATACCGATATCCATGTACTTCAAGAAAAAAGACATAAAATTCTTACATCACACTGAATTTCAAATGCCTATTGCTAGAAAGTTTTAGTGCAAATTTTTCATGAATGATTTACCAACATAGCTAGCAGTATTTTTTCGTTCTTTGATACCAGGATTTAACTGAAATGAGGAAAATCATACAGATTATTACATTTCGCTGAATTAAACATACGAATAATTAAGTAATATAGAGAATTCCATTTACTATGTTTGAGGATAGACAAGACAAATGCATTCAACGTTGGTAATTTAAATCCTAGTGTTTGTAATTAAACAATTTCAATTGAAATGCACACTGACTCAATATTTACATTCCTGAGTCAGTAGAACAAAAGCAAAGAGGTGCAAATCTAATACTTATATGGTATATCTTCATTCATAGGCTAGACTCCCAAACGAGTATATATAACGAGTGCTAAAATTTAGAGGTTACTCGTTTAGAAGAGTTGCTAACTAGTCATGAATTCTTAAAACAAAACAACAAAAGTGTAAAGTCCCATTGCTGCACCTGCATTTTATTTACTTTTCAAATGCCATTATTACTTTACGGATGCTATTCTTTCAAGGATCGTGCTTCTGTAAAAAAATGAGGAAAAAACCTTTTACGAGTTTCTAGGGGCCTTTGTTATTAGCTTCAGCAGAGCCAGTCTCCCTAATCTCTACCGTAATTAGATTAATTGAAGATCCAGTGAAGAAGTGATGATTTTCCAGATACGTGTATTGTACAACTAGCTTCTAAGCGGAAAATGGGGTAATTACTAAGCTCCTGTTTCTCTATTAGACTTTAAAATTAATCATCGTATATTAGCTCGGTATTCATTCAAAATCTAAAGCAGAGTTCTGATTTCTAGCTTACAATTCACGTGCATCTACTTCCATGATGATGTCAAGTCGGAACGAATACAAAAGACGTTTTTATTGTTCTATTTAATTTAGTAAATGCTGTTTGGTAGGCATTTTTGGTGTAACTTGTTGATGATACTTGCAGTTAAATACTCGTTTCGGCAAGCAAAGTCATTACTATTACTGCTCACTCTTCTGGAAAGTGAGCCAATTGGTGCATAAAACAATTATGCTCTTGTACACCGTCCCAGATTGGTTGTGAAGTAAGTTAGGTATTCAGCCGCAGGTTGTAAAATCTCTAAATTGGCTTTTAAAAATTTCATAGAGCTATAAATCCACACAGAGCAAAAAGGCAGATCATTATTTTCTGCAGTGATTAATGGTGTCATGAGCGCAAATGAGTGTGAAGAAATAAATACTGAAATGACTCCGCTTTACGACTGCAACCATTTGTGCATCTAGCTCTTCGACAACTTCGTGTAGCCCTCCAAATTTCTGAGTCGATTTCATGCCAGTTCGAAACAACTGCGTTACCCACTCGTCATAAAAGAACACATTAGTACATGCCTAATTTAATTTCCCTGTAATTGTGTCATTGACGTTTGTATCTATCGACAGGGGAATGGATTGGTCTGTCCCATGAGTTTTTAATCCTTTAATGCACTTAATATTGTTGACGCACGAATGGGACTCAAAATATGTGCCGAAATGTTATTGTTGTGTGCCACTACTTCACTGAAGTAATTGGTTAGCTACCCAAACAGTTCAGGTCGCCAATCCTTGGAGGCCGAGTTGTAAAAGTTAATAAGACACGCATAAAATGACATTTTATGAAATAGAACAATATGTCGGTATGCATGAAAATGGATGTATGTATCCACACTGAATTCGTTACTTGAACAAGAAAGTTCTCAAGTCAACATCATCATTCTTCATAAAACTTCAACATCTCTTTCCGGTTTTTCTCATCATCATTTCGAGAGTCCTCCCTGGAACAAATGGCACTTACACATCCATTCAAGGTCTCTCGAGACAGGAAGGTGAAAAGCACTTACCAGTTGGAACCATGTGTATCCAGAGCGGGAGTTAGCCATGAACTTTTATGCCGGTTACGCTGAGTGAGTCCCAAGGAAGTGTGCACTTAGCCTGTAGTGCCGAAGTCAACAGGAAAGTCTTCCAAAACAGAATACAGAGCAGCTTACATGTTACATATAAGAAAGGTGTTGGAATAGAACATGAGTCTGTGTTCTTCTTCCATGAAATGAAAGTTGAGACAGAGTCTTCATGTTTTTTTTTGTCTCAAAAAGTATCTTTCAAGCACGTCCAAACGCGGCAGAATGGATTAGATGCAAATATGCATCCATCGGCGTCAGTAATAGTTTCACTAAAATTTGTGCACTGAAAAACTCGCCTGTCTCTGAAAAGCAATTGCGTTCAGTTGGCAAACGGAGAAAAATGCAGTCTTACGATTTGTCAAGGTTGTTTGTCATCTAACTCATACTCAACTTACTTAAATACAAACAGTTCTTGGCATGCTTTTACCATCAAAACTTTAAATTTCCTTAAGTCATTTTTCTTTCCTATATTTTTATACCACGAAGTAGGATTGGAGAAAGTACGTGTTGAGCATCAAGTTTGGTTCTCATCTCTTTTTGTTAGTAAAGTTGTAATTACATTTTACGAGAAAGTGCTTATTACCTCAGTAGTACAGCAGGGGAGAGCACGGGTAATAGTTCGTTGAGTCACCTCCATACCGTCCTAATGTCTAGCAGAGCTTTATTATCTGTATGATATTTTACGCCTGTTCTTGTATTGTTTTAATTTTGTGCGAACCCTTTTCGTAGAAAAGTTGCTGGGTTGGATTACAAATGGAGCAGTGTGTATTGGGACTAGCATCATCATCGTATTAAATAAGCGTTTCCACCCATGGATGTTACTACGTGTTCCTGGAAAAGATAATCCTTGGCTGACTTCCTTCCCCGGTTTACGGTTGTAAAGACCAGGCTTGGCATAATTAAAAAACCACCTAGATTGCCTGGCCTGTTACGGAACGTCTGTTGTCTGTCGTTCAATTTGGTGAAAGTAAGTTAATCACATGATTGCCGTCCGTTGAACACTAATGTTATTGCATCTACGGGGAAACCGTAACTTTGGAGTGATGCTGTACAAACTCTCTTTGTAATGAACAGAAAGCGGTGTGCTATGATATATAAAGGATGTTTACTCGTCTTTCCACACGGTAAACAAACACCTGTCAGAACCTTTTCGAACTTTGTGTACTTATTAGCTGTCTGCCCAAAGCCTTGGTTTTTCTGTGTGTTCAAGCTGTTTTGACCAAAGCCGTACATAGACCAGACGAATAATTCTTCAAACAACGGGTTTAATAAAATGGAACAACGAAGCTGATTGTAAATTTGTCATGCGGAAGAAAGTCTACCCATAATCAACGAACAAATGTAATCAATTACAAAATTAGCTAGGATAGACTCAAAAACTGAAACTACCTACACAGGGATGCCTGGTAAAGAGTACAATGAGTGACCTCCTATAAATGATATATTGTACGTAAGACGAATGAATTAAGAAGAATATTCACCGTAAAAAGGCCACTAACGATTTAACTAAAGAATGACAACAATTTGTTCAGACTAATGAATTATATTCTTTTGCTTTAGACTACTGTGTTTAATCTTACAATATCGCTAATCAACATGAGTTCTGTCTACTTCGTTCTATCCAAATAAATAGCCGCTGATCAATTATACATATATCTCTGTCTAGTGATTTTGCAAAATAGATTGATGATTGTGGTAGAAAAATTTACCATTTTCTCTGACAAACAAAAATTTGACACCTACGACAGCATTCATACGATATTTATAGAAGCGTCTGATATAAGCTCCTCCTTCGCTGAACAACACAAAATGGGACAGACGCAGTGAACTTATTTCACTATCGCTGCTAGCAGCTATTTTGATTTGTTTTGCAAAATTAATGCTGTTTTTCGTTTCTTTTGAATGTTTTCATGTTTGTCATAAAGATAGTTGGGTGTAGGCGACTATTTTCAACTGTTCTCATATTTGTCTCGACAGACGTTCATTATTCTTATTTATGTGAGCTCAACAAATAATAAAGTAGAAATGTGCGTTGTAAGTTGGGCGACAAAAGAGTTGAAGCATACTTTTATTATGAGTTGTTCTCAAGTTTATCTATTCACATGATTATTACTGCGTACGTATTCAAAAATCAACAACTTGCTTTTATTTAAGTAGGGAAATGTGTGACTTCAAAATAAAATTACTACTATATAATATAGGATTGCGAGAAAAAAGTAAAATACAAAATACAACTTTAGTAGATTTTTTGTTTCAAAAGACTTGTTTATGCTTTAGTTACAAAGTGCATTAAACAGTCCTCTCAATTTATATATTTTGGTTTGTGGAGCCAGAAGTGAGACAAACTGGGTTGTTTCCTTCACATGGGATATTTAGATTAGACGGACCACTTCCACTTCGTCACAGAAAAGTTACGACTTTCGCATGCATAAATTTCAACTTCCACTCCATGTCACTCGTCGCGTTAGCAGTTCAAAGCGGGTTGAGAATCGTCGGCACTTTTAACTTGACAATGACCACCACGTTCAAAAATTTATTCAGATATTCTCTGAAAATCGTAAAAGTGTGCAGGTGCAAGATAAATGTAGCATCATAATTTAAAAGTCAGGCTGTAAAAGTCACAAAGGCATTAGATTAAAAAGCTTGCGTAGGGCAGAGAGTACAGAACTCTAGCTCAAGTGCCGTACTTCTCGGGTATGGAATATGCAACAACGATTCCTCTGAGGTTAGCAGGCTAATATTAGAGTTGCGCCAACTCCTCTACCTCGTCATCATGTCCAAGGACTTTGCTTTTAGGAGGAAACCATAAAAAACATGCTTACATAACACAATGCCATTCAGTTAATGTATGCAATTCGATGTGCACCCAAGGTCAAGATGCAAATATGCAACCAATTTTTTTTTTTGGAAATTAAGTAGTTACCATGATCACTATCTGGCACTGGTGTTAAGTCTTGCGACTTTTTTTTTGTAGCAATCTTTGATTTAGATGATAAATAAAGAACAGCATGTGTGAGACTGGTTGGAGTAGAGAAACGTACTTTGGATTTAATTTCATTGTGGCACAGATTATCACTGAATGTATGTTTCCCGAAACAAAAAACAAACAGAAATGAAAAAAAACAAGCCTAAAGTTACTACATATTAATTACAATTTTGCAACATGATTAAACATAGCTAATTACAACTACTAATTAAAATTCCCAGAGAAACTATTAGTAGCGATAAATAGTCTTCTGAGTTAAAATAAATGTAAATTCAAATGGATGTGTACCTACAAGCTAAACTAAATACACCACGTTGGGAAATAAATCGTGATGTAGTGGTTTGGTAAGGTAAATATTATTATTTACAAAATCAATTGTATTAGACGAGTTAAATAAAAATTGACGGTTGGTTTTCAGCGAGTGGACGAGGTCTGTCACGAAAAAATACTTTTTTTTTGCGAAACAAGGTTAGGGTTATACACGGTACTTCGGTTACTCAATTAATTTATGTAAGTAATAGTTGACTCTTCCAGTCCTTCATCCCCACTGCATCTCAGGGTTAGATGAAGAGGTTCATCCAGGTTGAGACCAAACAGGATAACTTTGTGTCTATTGGGTTGAGGGATACGAAGAAATACTTTACCGTTCACCGCTATCTGCAAAATGATAGTAACAAAAAGCATCATAAATATAAAAAAGCTTTCTCTTGTTGTCACGAAAATTCCCTAATGGTAAAAACAAATGCAACAATAAATAAATTGGAGGGGAAACTTGTCATAATAAAATGAGCATGAATCATATTTTAATAAAGCACGCATTCAATGGGAGTAACTACACTTTTGCGTGCAAAGATATGATGAATAAAAATGTATTCCGCGAAGGTTTCCTAACCCAAAAAATTTGTATAAAAAACTTTGTTAAGCTTGACTGATGCTTCGATTAAAATTACTTTAGTATGCATGCACTTTGATGAAAAAAAAAACAAAAAAAAAGTTTCCGGCAGGTTGATCATAATCATAACAAATTAAAACCCAGACACGTACCTCATATCCGCTAACATTTGTAGGGAGCAGGTGGTTTTCTGGCATGGACCATGAAACCAGTAGCGAGTCCTCCCCTATCTTCCTCAACACACGAAACTCTAGCCCAGTTGTGGAACTTTCCATTGCTGTTCCCACGCTGCTGAAAGTTAAAGCGGTACTCGAACTTTCCCCGGAAGTATTGGCTCCGGAACCTTCTTTGTCATCAATAACTGTGTTTTCACCAAGTGCGTCTTCCAATATTGCCTACGATGCCGTTCAGAGTTGAGCATAATACAAACAACCACGAAAATATAAACGACATGACCAGATGGACTACATTTTGATTTAACGCACGCAAACTTGTAATATTTTGGCGAAGGTCAAGAATATCCTTGCTAGTTGAAACATGAAACCCGGTAAAAATAAATTGCAAGTTAACACCAGTAAAGATACAACCATTCCAAATTTCTACGCTATTTCTACAACAACACCACTTTTGTTAGTTTTTTAAGCTACCATTGGAAAGTTACACCAGATTCAATGTTTCTACAAGTAACACCATTTGAGTTGATCAATCAATTGAATCACATACTTGAATACAAATGTAGGTATACGTAATACACAAACACACCAAACAGAGGGAACCAATGCTATCGTAAATACATTCCAAATGATTAAAAATTCTACTCAGGTTAAGTAAGCCATCGAATGCCAGGGAAGTCTACTACACAACTTTTTTATTTAAAGGTTTATCCTTCATTACATTTGTTATAAAAAAGGTTAACACTTAGAGTGCTTAGACTTAATGCTACAATACTAATCAAGCTGGTTAGCCACGCTAATGCTCTCATCAGACTAGAATAAGAAGATTAAATTGTTAGTAGCAGGAGTTACAGACAGTCCTTGTACTTTTTCTATTATGGAAAGGTTTCTATTCGGAACTACAAACCCACGACTGTGGTATCTACAGTACAAAATGAAGAAATGCTAAAAAGAGACCATGCACAAGGACTTACTACCAATCCTAAGGCCTAATAGTTCTTCCCACGATATTAGTATAGTTGAGAGGTACAAACTTTGTTAAGGGGAATGTAACATATATAATAGATTTTATATTTAAAAGTATATCAAACAGTAGACTGTAAGGTGTATGGAGAAAAATTTGGAGGAATCACCATCACTCTCTTCCGCTCAGCAACAAGATATGAACACAGGGAATCGCAAGTGAAATCACTCGGCAGGATGGGTTTTGTTGGGTGGTTGGGATTTGCTGTGGTAACACTAATGGAAGAAGCTTTGCTCTTCTTAGACGTCCTTTTCCTTGGAGGCGGCTCAACTGGACACCAGCTTTGTCTGGCAGGAGGAGAAGGTGAACAAGTTATCATGGTGGTAGAAGAAGATGCAGATGAAGTGGACAATGGTGAACAAGATGAGGAATCTCGATTTCGACTAAGCTCCCGACTCTCTTTATGAGCTGTAAGTAAGTGACAGGTGCCAATGGAAGCCCGAACTTTTTCAATTTCTCGCAAAATCCCATCAAGGAAATATCCATGAATATCAGTTACACAAAGCTGAGCAATGCGACGGCCAAGTAGTTCAATCAATTTGTTCTTTTCTTCACATCGCATTTTCCACCATGACGTTTCTGTCATGTAGGAATCTCTCAGCTCTTTCTGCCGAATGTAAAATGCATCCTCAAGGTTTCTTATCTGTGAGCCTAAATTTGTCATCATCTCTTGCAGATTGGCGATCATGAGATCCTCCTAGATGTAGAATTATCGGGGAAAGGTAATGCAAACCAAAAAACAAAGCGTTAACGGGAAACCTCACAAAACTTTAGTTAAATAAGCAAATGCTCATGCAAAAATCATTACTTGCAAAAACTCGCAAAAAACAACAAATTTTGTAAGATATAAGTATAAAAATTACCTCTTCTCCTCCTTCCTCCTTATTCGAAAGCTTTGTGTTATCTGATTCAACGACAACATCATTCAAGTATATCACCGTGTCCCCATCGATACATTGACCCTATAAGGTGGAAACATTTGCTCAGTTTTCAACAAATTCAGACGCAACGTAATATGTCTGGGTTGGCAATTACGCACACGCCAAATTTCAAACCCATGCTTGCTTATGGTACATAAATTACTGAGATGTGAGTAAATAACTTACAGGCAGACAAGGGTTTAAAATTTCTTCACTCTCACACCTGGACAGAGACGTGCTTTGATCATGCTGTAAGCAAACAAACATAAGCAACAGGTAAAACACAATTTGAGTAGCAGGGAAAGTTCACAAGAGACGCAAATAAATATTTCTACAAAGAACAACAATACTTTAAGTTTACAGTGCTCGGAAAACAAACAAATAATTCATCATTTTGATATTTTAGTGTTTCCTCGTGTTATTTTAGCATTTCATTATAATATTCCTGGAAGACAAGGCTAGAGAGGAGTAGCAGCACACACAATACTGTTACACTTTGTTAGTCGTTTGTAATCGACCAAATTGATTGGGGAAAGTAGTGGGACACAGAAAGCAAATTTAATAGACATTGAAATGCTCTGCATACAGAGAACAAGGGACTTGAGTAGAACAAACAAACATTCATTATTATAAAACACTAACCATGTTTCCATCCGCAAGTTGTGATGCCTTAAGAATCTGAATTAAAACAATAAGTCTTTCCACAATGTCCATTAGTTTGGATCCAAGTTTCTCACAAGCACTGCAACGCTGTTAGGTTCCAAATCCATTCCATAGCAATTGAAGCATGCATACAAACGGCAAAGAAAACCAAACAAAACAAACAATGATTCACCATCATCACAGAAAAAGCACGTTAAAGCAGTAGTGGCATTAAATAGTAAGGCAAACTCATCAGGAAATGCCTTGAAAGTGTCACATGTCAGTTATTAAAAGTAGCTGTCTAGTCAACTCAGGGGTTTAGTAACACAATTTAAAACAATACATTGGGCAACTATCATCGGGGTCAAAACTATTTCTGATATTAATCCTCTCCAGCCAAAAGAATTTTTTGTGGGCACAAACCTGAAGCAGCGTGACAACTTCCTCCACATCTCGAGCCACGCCTAGAAGCCCTCCATCATGCTTATTGAAGTCAGCAAGGTCGTTGGGGTTCAGAGCAGATGATGAAGTTGACAAAACATTAGAAGCAATTGGATCGTGTGTGGTAAGTTGCTGAAGTTTTCTCTGCAGCTCTTCAATCGTCAAATCCTTCTGTTTCAGTTCGTGACTCAAGGCAGTCACCGTGTTTTCACTTTGCACGGCCTTGGCAATTGCTTCTTCCACAGTTCTCTGGAATTAGGTATTAAGCAAAGACAAGGGAAACGTGTAGACTTTTATTTCATTAAAAAACTAACTTTTAAAAGGAAATATAACTGGAAAAAGCTTGAGGAGAGCAATAAAAGTATAAAGATATAGAAGATAAAAATAGAATAAAAACTCAAAGAATCATTGTCATACTTCCAAATATGATACTTCTTCCCGAAGCATTCCGTTAGAGCACTCCGTGTCTGCATACGCCTGATGCAGTTCCGTGAGTTGGTTCTTTAACTTTTGTATCTGAAATATTTTTTAAAGAGGGAAAAGGGATCAGATAAATGCTCAAGTCCGTAGCTACATTACTTTTTGCCGTATCCCATTACGCATTTCCACCCAAAAGTCGCTTTTATACTTCCACAATGACATCATAGAGTCGTTTACAATGCCAACTGAAGGATTCATTGTATGAAAAGTGGGTAAGTATATGAAAGAAACTGCACATTAAACATTATTCCACCCAACATTCCAAATTCAGAGTACAAAGCAGCTTATAAGTGCTTTTTGGTCCAAAAATTGTAATTCTTCAGAATGGCAAACACTTCATCGGAACAAAAATGTTGGTAGGAATTGCAAGCAAGCGGAAAACCATGGTGGTGAAAGCATAGCAGCTCACAACACAATAATATGGGATATGGGCTATAATGAAGTGGAGCTGAGAACAAGCATAGAAAGCTGTACGGTCATTACTAACCTGAGCCTGTAATGCAGTTTCGTTGCTTTCTAATTGGCTTTCTTTCTCCTCGAGTTCTAAACTACTTTCTTTCAACTTGACAGTGAGGGCTTGAAGTTCATTCTTGTACTTTGCTTCTCGTGTCACCCGACTGTCAATGTCATCCTGGAGCTGGCAACATTTTGTTCTCAAAAATTGGATCTCATCCCTCAACTGCTGTATTTTTTCGAGGGCTTTCGCCTCCTTCTTTTCGAGCTGAGAAATCTGACTCTTTAAATGGGATTCCGTTCGTTCCAATTCCTCTAAACGATCCCGCATCTCGGCTTCAACCTTTTGGGAATCTTCAAGCTTCTTGCGGATCGTGACAATGTTACCAACTTCGAGCTTGAGTTTTTCATGCTCTTCCTGAAGCTGTTGCAAATCACCCCAAACCTTTTCATGGTCTTGGAAAAGGGAAACGAGTCGCTCATTCTCCTGACTCAAGTACGCAATCATATCCCCTTCGTGTTGACTATCCTGTTGGCTATGTTGTCTTATTTCTTGCGTCAGTTGATCAATTTGATCCAGTAAATGTTTTTCCCGTTTTTCAAACGTGCTCAAGTGCTCCTTTAAGCTACTTTGCAAGTAATAAATGATTCGTGTTTTTTGTAGCACTTCGGTGTCCTGGCCATGGCCTTCATCGTTTCCACTAACTGTCAGGGCAGCATCGTTGGCACTTGTATCACGCAGTGATTTTATGATCGATGAACTGATGAACCTAGGCATTCGCTGTTCATTGCTTTCTATATCAACATCTTCCACCTCCGCAAATGGAGAGATGGTGCCTGTTGCTGGGTTCGCGGTCACTTCCAGTTGAGTAGGTGCACGTACGAATAAAGTGTCATCCTTCCCGCTCACAACCATTGTTGTTGCTGCTGATGATGACAAGGTGTTACCTTCATCCTCATCATATTGCTGTTCTTGTTGTTGTTCTTCACTTCTCTCACTAAGGTTTTTGCCAAGGTAAAGTGCGAATTGCTCCAACTCTTGAATAAGACAATTCCACTTCTCCTGTAGATCCCGTTTTTCATTTCGACATGCTTGAGTTTCCCTCAGCTGTGACTCCTTTTCAGCGAGCTTGTGCTCATATATCTTGATCAAGCTGCCTCTTTCCCGGTCGAATATTTCCTGACATTTATCAATATCACATTCGAGCACCTCGATTTTTTTCAGCAGCACTTTCTCCGTTTTTTGCCACTCTCCCTTTTGCTCCGCGAATATTTGCTCTACTAGCAGCTTCCAGAGTTCTTCTCCGGTTTGAACTTCTGCATGATTTTGGGTCATTAATGCCTGTTCCCGGGATCCATCATCATCCGTAATGCTTAAGCGCCCATTACCACAGTTGGCACAGCTACACAAACAAGTTATTCCATTTTTATCCAACATTCTTCTAAGCTTCTTGAGCTTGGGCTCCACTTCTTCTGAAACCGTCGGGGAGGATAATTCTCGGAGCTTGTGTTTTCGGGTTGGTGGTACAGGACTGACAAACACATCTGGTACAAATGGTAACGCATTGCTGTTGTTGGTAACATGTAAATAGCGCCCAATATTGACACCAACTGTAGCAGGGAGACTGAGGAGAATGTTGAGGACACTCGAGGATCTCCCATGTGCACTTCGGAGCAGCGCACCAAAATAACAGAGGGCAAAGATAGGGATCGAGTGGATAACAAACTGGACAGAACATTTCATTTCAATGCAAGACTCCTCCAGCTCAAAGTTTCGTTGTTCATAGTTCTGTAAAAGGCTTTCGAGTCTACTTATTTGAGAACAAAGATCTTCTTCACGCTCTTGCATCTGGAGGATTTTAACTCGAAGCTGTTCAATGCACTTCTTCTCAGCCGCTAATCTGTTTTGGAGGATTAGTTTCTTCTTTTGTAGCTGACCCAGTTTCTCCTCCAGCCTGGGGAAACATAAAAGGAAAAAAATATTTACGTTAGCTTAGCTGGCACCCGCACTCAACCCCTCTATATGGAAGAGAGGAACTGCGCATTTAAAATCAGCGCTAATTCCCACTGACACGATGAGAGATGAAGTATTAAAATGAAATACACATTACCGTTGGCACATAAGTCTGTTGTCATTTTCTGCTTCTTCAATTTCCGCCCGCTCATCTTCCAGTCGCCGGTTCTCATTCAGGAGAAAATTAACTTTCTCTTCTAAACTCTGGATGTAGTTCCCATCCGACATGGCAGCCAGTCGCCGCTCAAACTCTTGAATCCGTTGCCGACAGGATTGGAGCTCGGAGGCGAGATCATGGCTCGTTTTCCCCCGTCTCGTGGAAACGGACAAAGTGTCAATTCCTGGGGATCCTGAACCACTATCATCCACCCCCTCATTAAATCGCCGCAGTAGCTCCTCAATTTGGAAGGTGAGACTCACAAGCTCACGGCTAATTGTGAGTCGGCAAACATTGGAAACGGGAGTATCCTCGGTGGACTGGCTGTCAAAAATCCCACTCTCTTGAAGAGAAAGGCTTTCAGAACAATCACTGCAGGAGCTCCGTGACTCGGTCACATTAGCATGTCCATTCCCACCATCGTACTCCGAATCTGCCTGCTCAACAACATTAAACAGAAAAAGCATTAAGAAAGAAAGTTCGGTTGTAAAAAAAAGTTGTAACAAGATGTTTGTTAATGGCTAACTAGGTCAAACTTTTTTTTATAGAAATTAGCGGTGAAGCTAACATGCATGGAAATCCCTTGACATGCCAACCCAACCGGAGGGAACATAAAATGTGTTCGTTAGTAAATATTTTGGGACAAAATGTCACCCTGAAATTGAATAGGTACACCCTCCTTGTGTTCAAGTATATGCAAAGGTGCTGGAATGGGATGGCATGTCACAAGGGATGAAGTCATTACATTCACTCTATGAATCGTTTAGCATAACCACTCAAGAGCTTAGTGCCAACTATAAGTATATGAATTACCGAGCCGGGTAAACAAGCGACAACTCCTTTGGATGTGTCTGGATTCCTGTCAGAATCTGCAACAATAAGCTTGGGCTCAACGTCATCTTCTTCCTCATCCTCAGCGTCTCCGTCGGTCTGAATGGTTTGAAACAGAGACAAGTATTTCCATTAGCCAAATGTTTACGCTTCAATTTCCAACGAGGAAAAAATGGGACAGTAAGGTCGACTCTACCGTGCTTGTGGCGTTGTCGTTACCTGCTTTTAAGCAAAATTACATACCTGATGTGGTCGAGGGGAAGCACTCAGCTCTTGCATTTCCAAAAGTCGAAATTCCAGCAACTCATTTTGATCCTTACATTCCTTGAGCTCATCCCGGAGTTGCCGAATAATGGACTCTAACACAGATATCTTTTGATTTTCTACTTCACACTGCTGAAGCATTCCAAAGTCTTCAATGCTCTTGGCAACTTCTAATTTTCCTCCATTAATGGAAGGTTGTAAAAGGGAGGTGAATTCCGGTGGGAATTCAGCTTGTGGACTTAGTTCGCTGGATGATGACGAAGATGATGATGGGGACGCGGAGGAAACAAGTGGACTTCTTGTAATTCGATACAAACCATCTTCTTTTCCCACTGTGGCGGAAATGCTTTCAAATTCTTCCTCTTCACTTTCCGCTTCGGGTAATGTTTCCAGTAAGCCGGAGCTACCGCACTGGAAGAAAAAGGAATTGGGATGATTAGAATTAAGTCATAATATCTTAATTCCTAACCTTTCACCGGGATTTCTCTACCTTCTCAATACTTCAAGCACAACTATTTCTAATGAGAAAATAGGAACGCAGAATTCACGGCTACAACAAGCAACATAAAAACGTCGACCTTTAAAGTAAGAAAATAAGCGACAAAGCAGCCTGCTTATCGATTTTTTCGCACATTTTCTATACTTCCTCTCTCATAAATACATAATTGGTTTCGTAGTAAATCACAGATTAGTGGGTCAGATTGCGATAATTTGTCACCTGATACGTCATCACCGAACTTGTTTCAATATACCTGTCTTGCCCTCACATTAGTTGACATTTGAAACTTGCCTACATGCGTGAATAGCATGGCGTGCTCTCAACAAAGCTACATCTTCCGCTATTATCAAAAGCATGAAAGAAATCGTATGCGAATCTACATCCTCCCACACACACGCCAAACTTTTCCCATTTACAGCGTCGTTCGGTTGGCCTTCGCCTGCACCATGTTTAAGTAAGTGGTGTGAGTGTGCAGCTCACGTCTTTATTCATTGGCCCAGACTCCTGTAGAATGTGAATGTGAACCATTCACTTTGCATCTACTTCCAAGGAAATGGTTTTGCCGGTGGCATGAATAGAAAGCAAAAGATGCAGAAAAATTTATTGATGCATTCCCTAATGCGAATAGGATGCGAATTTGAAAAGTTGGAAGTTCCAGTGACATTATTGCATCCTTGCAGGCAGATTGCATTTTACCTGCGAATGTTCTCATGCTTAAACAATGAAATGTGAATTAGCATTGTGATATAAGGTGCATTAGACGAATCTCACCTGTGTCATCGAATGTTCCATAGAAATCGTATTTGTTACAGTAGAAAATGCATGATTGAGACGTGTTGAGAATATAAAACATGGCCAACTCTTTCCCAATTCATATTGAAAGTCACGTAAATGTATGAGTACAAGTCGGGCGTTGTACAGCGTGTATTGCAAAATCATAGACAATATATATACATTCCTTCAAGAAAAATTTAGTACGCATTTCCTTTCCAAACAATCCTTATCTATTGCCAATACGCTACTCTAGGGATTCATATATGTGTGAACACCACGGGGATCATAAATCACCCACACATTATGGTGACTGCTTATAAACATACATACACACTTTACTACACGATCCTTGTTGAGTGAAGAAATATAAATAAAATTTCCTTTTTATTCGAATCCCAAAAGAGCCAGTGAAATACTGACATGAATCATGTGATAATCAACGACAAGAATGAGTTTCTCTTTGAGTGCAAGGTCTTCATTTCCCAAGTTTACGGCTCAGAATATCCCATATACCATCAAGTTGTTTTTGTTGTTCGCTGCGTGAATTTCAGAGTCCAGCAAAGCGACTCTGCTTGCATGTGACAAAAGACTAGGCAGACAAGCACAGAATGAACATAAACAAGAAAAAGAACACTTTTTTTCGCCATGACATGACTGTTTGCAATAAATGCTCAAGAAATTGCAAGGAACTGTCAAGCGATCGCTTCTTCTTCCCAGATATGACTCTGTCATGACAAAGATCAGCCCCAGCTTCATTTATATTCTGAATAATTTGTTCCCAGTTAAAAAGCACAGAGGTGGTCCACTTTAACATGGCACTTTCATTCATAAAAACGAACAAACATAGAGGAAAGCTGGTGTGATAGAGATGTACTACGTTTAGCTGATATGCATATATGGAATGCCACGTTGTAAACATACGGTGTATAATAAACTACATCAAAATATGGCATGCTGATTCATAAAGTAATGAGAATTTTCACGATATCACATCAACACACTTATTTTTACTGTGGGAAACATCATAACTTGATATCCTGATATATTCTTTCTGGACTTAGACTACGAGCATGTATGTATTTTGTACAGTTTCTCTCATTTCAGTACGCTCCCTACAGCCAACATAACATGACTGACTGACATTCATTTGCAATCATAAAACAAAACGACCTTACCTACTGACTGACATGTCGACATTCAAAACCTGAATGGTTGAAATCGGAGAAATGTACTCAAAAGGAAATCATAGATCATATCTGCACTCATAAGTAGGAGGATATACGCTAGATTTGCGTTTTAACACATTTTACAAATTCTATGGTGATTCACATGCATAGTAATTCCCACTTTTTAATACATGGTAATCTATCCGTAAACACATCCTGACAAGCAAACAAGGGCTTCAGGTTTACTTATTTATTACCTTTTGTAATTAAAATCACCAAATGGGCTGCGCCCCTAAAGTGGTTTTCAATTTAAAGAGTATTCTGTGCAATACCGTTTCTTTCTTTATTGAAGTAACCAACAAAGGATCAACGATACGATCACAGGAAAAACACTTGTGACGGCTGCATGTATAAATCTTTAATTTGCAAATTTATTTTAAGAACGGCAGCCCAACAGTGCAGTTTAGTCTTATTTTCCCCGTGAATAATTTATGACATTTTAGGATTTTAGTTTCACAATACAAGCACTAATTAGGGCACCTATTATTTTCCCGTCTGAATGGCAATAATGGTTGTCAAATGAAATAAAAGAAATAGAAATGGAATGAATGGATTTCAAAAGTTTGACAGTTTCTAGTGGAATTTCTAAAAAATTAATTCCACTTATTTGCCATAATTACGCGTACTGTACTGCACGTTCAGATGCTTTTACGCGTAATCTAATGTAATCAATTCTATTATTTTTATAAGAAGATTGGTTGATTCGGCCTTTTTATCTGGGAATGACGCTGCATAATCCTACTACTTTTATATATCATTGTGGATCTTATTTCTAAATACGTCTCTCTGGTTGGGGCTTGTAAAAAAGCCTCTGATTTTCATATGAACGCAGGCTAGACCTCAGACCACAAATCAATCCACAAAAGCCAACATTTTTTTCCATTCGAATCTTGCTTTTGTTTATTTTGCATTATTTTCTTATAAAATGTCCTTTCATTTTCACAAGGATCCTCTACTTCATTCATTATGGCTTATTTAAAAATCAAAAGTGATTTCACAATGTTTTCCCTTTCCCAAAAAAGTAGCGCTGACAGGTTATTATCGAAATCAGTGGAGCTCTTTTGCATATATTATGTATATTATATCGAATATTAAAATATCAATTTTTGATCTGCCTACAAAAGCCCGTAGTACTTAAGCTCACTACGTTGTGGCACTCTCATAGTTTATCCCCCAACGGAAAGGGAAAGGACAAACAAAATTAATATGCAGGAGAATACCTACACGAAGGCCATAATAACACCATTTATGCAACTAACTTTTATTAAGAGTGGAGGAGAGTGAGTGTTAGAAATTGGCTCGGCTGGGTCGTCGTGTGAAGGCAGTATTGGGGAATGGTTCAATTGCAAATCTGTTTCTCCTTAACTTTTAGTGTAGTACGCGTAACCGCAATAACGATATGATTTTATGACGATTAAAAATGAATGCGATGTTGGTAATAAAACGAGATTACTTAAGACATATAATCCGCCCTTGGTCTGACGTGCATGCATAATATTCGAGAGATGATCCCTGATTTGTAACTCTTGCACTCTGAGTGCATGTGAAATAGAAAATGAGTAAGTTTTCCCTTCCTCGATTACAAAATTTGAGATCATTTACTTTGAGGAGAAACCTCAAACGCTGCTATAAAAGGGAATTCTTCAGACAGTAGAAAGCACTGCATAAATCTTGGCAATCAACAGGTTCATGGAAATTTGTTACAAGACTTCCTCCTCGACTAGACAGGAATATAGTGCGTCAACGAGGGATGCATGGTGCAATGCATATTTATAGCTAACCGCAGATCAACTTGTAAAAACAATCTTCTCATCGTCAGTTGTACGTATGTATATTCGCTTGCTTTGATTTCACAAAGGAGTTGACAAGTTGAGTTATTTGACAAATAATAAAATTCATATTTTTGATGCGTTTCCACATTAATATGCGGTTGACTTTTGGACAGCAGCGGCACCTAACACCTGACTCCATGTGAAAATTGTTTAAGTGCATATATATACATGTATCGTTTTCTGCATTGAATAAATATGTGCATTTTTACTACTCTCTTGAAATGACATAGGAAAGTAGAGCTGATTCCATTATGCTTGCATGATAATACTTATCTTCCGCTGTTTGTATAATAGTTTTAATTTCAGTTTGAAAAGCATGCACATTCACACCAAATTGTACTGGTAGGCGAGTAGAGAAGAATAACTTGAAACCTAGTTCCTTATAAGAGCTGCGTATAGACACGCCATCGTGTACAGTTTATCTCACAGAATTGCAATTGATATGATGGTGTTGCACGAGCTTGTCAAATGTATTCATATCTCATATTCACATGACTTTCTTTGCTTCAGTTTTAAGCACGACTTGCCATAATAATCGATTCTTATTTCTGCCCTTCAGCACATTTAATCCAAGGGGAAATCAGACAAAAAATAATAATTTTGTTAGTTTTACCACACATGCATTTTGCTCTCTGTACGCGTCTTTCTCAAACACATTGCTACACATTATTGATGCATAGGGCAAAATCAACATGCTGGCACGAAGATAACCAATACACATAATCCACCATCGGTTACGTTAACGAGCATACATAATGCAATACTTTACAACTTGAGTTCGGTTAATCGTGAAACATAACATGGCCAATGACTCAAGTGGCACTTCAAGGATTACCATTAGAAATAATTTTTGAAATCAGTTAATCTACAAACTCAAGGAGTAAACTTTGATACACGAAAAACAAAGACAAGTCATGTGTAATATTCTTCAACCAAGGATTCGATTTCCCTTTTAATGTATTCAAAGGTTTATTACCAAACCACTAGCATCCACATGTGTAGCGTAAATTGAGGAAGACATCGAAATAACAAAGTGGTTGGGAGGTGCATAGCCTTGAAAACCGAACGAACTGTTCAGAACTATCACTTCTAAAAAATGAAAAAAAATGTATACTGCATCAATAGAAAACGAGGAAGTTCTATCTATTATATTTTAAATTAGGAACAGATATCCTATTATTCTTTCCCCACCAGTCGTTTCACCAGATAGGGATGTATACAAGGGAAGTTTTTTTTGGACTTAGCCACCGACTATCTCAACTATTTTTTCAAGCCGTTTTCCAGAAAATATAGTAAAAAGTTTCGAATAGTGAAAAATTTATAAGTTGAAACAGATTGGCCAACTTCACAGCTGAAAGCAACCTAACTCAAGCTGAATAAACCGATAAATCCACATTAGGAAAGACTTCCCTAGTGCCTTCCCTCATTTTATACTAGAGCTGGCGGATTACTTCATCTGCCATGCCATCTGCATAAATATTTACGCAATATAAATGACACTATTATATTATGCAGCATGTGAAAGTTGGAGTTACTTCCATTCCGTTTTTTTTGAGTTGAGGATGACAGTACGCTGCTGTGGATCAAAAGTTGGGGAAACTAAAAAAATAAGTATGTATCCACCAAGCCCGGTATTTCACAACGACTGCTTCAAAACAGATTTTAAGATGTGTAACAAAAAGTAACATTTTCATTTATCCGTCTCTGTCTCCCTCTTCTCTCTCCCTGTCTTAGACGTCATTTTCTTTATAAAA
This sequence comes from Orchesella cincta, assembly GCA_001718145.1. Lineage (NCBI taxonomy): Eukaryota > Metazoa > Arthropoda > Collembola > Entomobryomorpha > Orchesellidae > Orchesella > Orchesella cincta. Next base: position 32,468 of record LJIJ01000243.1, on the reverse strand, counting down.
AAGAACTCGCAGTCTTTTTCTCCTGCTTCGGTTTTGCAGCCTGCATAGCAATGGGAAGAGCGAAGGGAGCTCAAGAAGTAGAACATTGAACACCACGCATAAACATTCTTAACTTACCATCCATTACTTAGATTATTGCACATTTCCCTACTTTTATGGTTCTAATACAACTATCTACAGGGAATATGTAGAGTGAGTAATCTTTTATATCTTTTTCTCATCCGATTTTTCTCGAGTTGTGCTTGTGTTTCTCTGAGTTACAATTGAGGAGAATGAAGCATAAATAAACTAATGCATGTGTCGTATTATTTTTGAGAAAACAGTTGACATACTTGTTGATGATACTGCTGATGTCCAACATTATGATGATGATATGAATTATGATTATGGCCAGCGTAGTAAGACTGAGAGCAGTCCAACGTTGTGTGCGGAATATCGAGCTCTCTCATTGTTGTCGCTCCGTCGTTTCTCTTCTCACTGTCAAGGGAAGACGTTGTTGGCTCTTCTTTTTCTGAAGATGATAAGTGAGACGATGATGATACAAACGATGAGACGGCATTACACCTTCTACGTCTACTACTCAAGGCTTGACTTGTGTCGTACGGACAGGTTCTTGACTCACGAATCCCACGATGATTCTGAAAGAAGAGAGGACGATACACAAACATTTAAAATGTAGTTCTTACTTTGTATCAGTTAGAATGAAAGCAATATATTTTCCTGACAACTGCAATTCCACATTATTTAGAAATTTATCATAAAAAAGGGGGATTTTACAACCTAAATTACTTTGATAATATCAGTGCAGCGCAGCAAAACACTGCTCTGTTAACTTTTACATTTCATTAGCTAGCTCACATGCTAATGTACTGGTTGAAGGGTGAACGATAAAAAGAATGGAGGATAACCGTTGACCGTAAAAGGAAAACGTCTCCTGATTTTTGTACGCAAAACACGTGCTCCTACTTGTTATCATGTATTAACCATTACCATAAATGTGCCAATAATGTTCCCTAATTCCCTGACTTTCAGAGTAATTGGTGCTCATGCAGTTAAACATTTTATTTAATAGCTTTTTACAAGAATATGTGTGCGACACGTTTTTATCTATAGTCAATAACATTGCTGCTGTAACTGTTACTGGTGTTTTTTGCTATTCCAATAAAGATTCGAGTTTGCGTTTATGGGTTTGGCATTATAGAAATTTCACAAATGATAACCATTGTCAAATATTGTTAACAAAATTAAAAGGTCTCTGCCATGGGATACAACCTATATGTTTATTTGCTGAACGTATTCCGACGTATCCGATTTTATGGCGTTCATCGTTCCCTTTCTTCTCGTGAAATACCGTAAGGTAAAAACAGACGTCATGAGAAACAAACTGCGTAAAACGTAAGCTTAAACCTAACCCCGTTCCAAAATATTTGCTTTCTCCATTTAGCCTTGGTTTGATTTCCAAGGGCAGCATGCTGCAAAACACGGATGCATGTGTTTTTCTTACTGTACAATGCAGTATACAGCGGTCGTGAAACCTTAGAGCTGACTTTGACAATGAATTGGTATTGGTTTATCTGCATTCAAATTTTTCTCAGACCAACCCAATTATCATTGCTTAGAGAGAAACGTATTTGAGTTAATAAAATTTCAAGTAGCAACAATGCTACTTGAAATCGCTTGTTAAAAAACTAAATAAGTGAATTTATTTTTGGACCAGAAAAAGGATTGGGGCATTCTTAGCCTCCTAGTACATTGGTTTAGTAGCCCCCAATTCTGTAATACCTAATTCACCATTTGTTCTGTAATTTGGCAAGTTAGGATTTTATTTCATAGAGTCATTATCAAACATAAGTCCTTTGTGGGGGCGAACCAGAAGTTCTGACATTCGAGGCATAATAATCGGAGAAAGAAACGACAGAAGCAAATCGGTAATTACAGCGGATCAAACCGACGTGGTGCTAGCAAGCCAAAAGGATACGCGAACCTGAGCTTATGGGTGTTGCCTGTTGCAACTTTTCCGTAATCCTTGTGAGTACACATTTACATACTATTCAAGGGGCAACAAAAACAAATCATTCAAAAAAATCTAGGAAAAGGCTTGTGCTTTGTAAAGACGTCAATCATATGGCACGAGCAAACTGCCCATCTTGAGCATAATTAAAACTATCAAAAATAGAAAGTAGAGCAATCAAAATACAAATATGGACATGATATTGAGAAGCTGCAGGTTATTTTTCTCTAATGACTCTTCGTAATGACGGGGTTCGTACAAAATAATACGCACATCTATACCCACTAAACTGTCCACTGACATTGACAGTCTCTCAGCTTGTAAGACTCGTGTGTTTGCCATCAGCGCAATATTATCGCGCATCCATTTATGAAGAATACCCTACTTTATGAATTAAACGCCTTGTTTTTCACACAGACAAAAAAGCGCAAGGATCTGGTCAGCTTATGGAAGAAAAAATCGACAACTCATCAGACACCGCTTCTGGCAGGGGCTGAGCCTCCAAAAAGTCATGGTGCAATGCTAAGCTCCTATCATTTCTAAAATCATGAGAAATAGCCCACCTTCATGTCAACCGTCTGTTCGATTTCTAGGAGTAAACAACTTGGATTTAGAGGGTTAATACAGATAGTAAAAATTCACGATTTTATGTATTTCAAAAATCTTGATAGCAAACATGTTGCACCTGCTTTGACTTCTGACTACTTTTATTTTCATACTTCTTTATTGTTTTCTAATTTTCGCGTCGTACATGTCGAGAACTGTCTCGTTACTGAAGTAAATTGGCTCGGCCCTGCTCTAATGAATATGTTGCAGGAGTTAAGCCAGGCAAGTTCATTTGAGTTGAGAAACCATACGTTACGTTAACTAACTCAGTTAACTACACCGGCCTTGAAATAAGGAAAATCAGTAAATTAAAAACTGAGCTACACCCTGTCTGTTTTAAGCTATAAAGTTACACTATCAAGTATCTTATCGCGAATGATAAAAATGTTTGGAATAAAATTCCACGGCAGTTTTAAGTAGGAAACGTTTTTCTATGAATCTCATAAACGACCATAGTATGTCATTACTTGACTTTCCTGCAAAACAACAATTTACTGAAAATTTGAGTCGTTGAATTTGACGCAGTTTTGCATGCATAATTTTCCTGACTCACAGATAAGAAGATATCGCTCACGCATGAAGGTCAGAGCACGCCAATTGTCCATCCCCAGGGCAGCAGTACAATTTATGCTTACGAAACGTAACGAATGACGAGGAGCTCATGAAAGTAACATTTTTCCTTTTATTGTAATGAGAAGCATTAGAGAGCTTTTAAGCAGCCAATACCTACGACTAAACTTCTTTGTTCCTTAAAAATGGCAATGAAAATGTGATGTTTCAAAATGAAAAATAAATACCCTACAGAAAAGACAAAAGCTTGAGCTCAAAACTGCACTTTAGACAAAAGGATGCGCTGAAAATTTAGAAAATTTCGGAAGACTTTTCTTGATAGTGATTTTGGAAGAGCAGGAAAATTGGCAGAGATTAACTTTTCCTTCGCCAAGTTTCACGACATTCATGGGTTGTCGGTAACAGTTGGGCTGATTGATTAGCTACAGTTTTACTTCACATTTTTTATTTTTGGTAGGAATGGATTACTTCATGATTTCAATTCAGAATTTTAATGTTGAATATCCTTTATAGTACTTTCTTTTATGTATAATCTCTGTACATCTACATTATAATTTTCAAGGAAAAAGACTTTTATACTACTCAAGCTTTATCAAGAGACTCGCCCCGTTATGCAAAAAAAAGATTGCACATAATAAGTAAAAATGAATCATAAAAAGTAAGTGCACGAACTAGCTCATATATGCCCTTTACCATTTTACCGTAATCATAGCACAGGGGAAATTCGATACATATAAGGATTTTTAGAGTACTTAAAGAAGGTAGAAAATGTTTTTGTGCATTATTCCTCCTCAATTGGGTTTTTTGTGTTTGGAAGGCTCTTCACATAAATAACTTCGAATTTTTTATGATTGACGTTGAGAGCAGCAAAGTTTATTGAAGGCTTTCTCCGGCAGACAAACAAGCCGCTTGGCTGAAGAGCGTCATGTCAGAAACTTTAAAGCTACAGTGTGTTTGTATGTCGTTGGTGCTAAATCAACGTGAGCAGATCCCATTGTACTTTTGAAAGTTTGACTCTGTTTACTTTTACTTTTCCTATTATATGATTCATGGTCTCTAACTGATATAAATACTCTACTTGTTGGCAAGAAAATACTTGGAGTTTTCCTGTTGAATCGCATCTTTCTTAACTGAAACTCCTCCATGCCGCGTATACACATTTGTTCACAAAGCCCCTTGCGTTGCATTGAAAGTTCCACGTGCAGTAGTGAAACTTATATAAGGAAATGCTAAAAACCAAGTTAATGTTTTGTTAACGTTGTTATGGCGAAACGAAAAATACTAAATGTTTTCTAACTGAATTGCGTCAATCACTAATATGACTAGCATGATCGAATACAGTTTTAACTTTTGACTTTTTGAGATCATTGCAGTTTAAGTTCTGTACTGATAAGCATCTAATTGAAGCAACGTAAACGCCTACGCCATCATCTCCTTATGGGGTACCTGTGTTGTTAGAAAGTTTTCGTATGGTCTCTGTTACTGTATATAAAACAGTTAATAAGCTCCAGCTTAAACTACATTAAAAACTTTTCTTAATCCAACTTTTCGTTGAGAATGCCGACTTTCATAATCTCCCACACATAACTGGATCATTAACGAAGAGGAGAAACCCTGACATTTGAAGTTGAAAATCTACACAATGAACATATATTGCGTAAGATTTCATGGACACTCATCTAAATCAAATCATCATCAACTTGTCATCAGTCAGTCACATGTTTATATCAAACGGTATCAAATATTAGTTTTCTTCAATCGTTGACCACGTAATTAAAACATCTTTAGGCAATCAGCGGTAGATCGTTTTTACATTATGACAATAACTTGTTTCGTTTGTTTAATCAAAGGATATGCCTGTAAATCTCAATTTCGTTGTGATTAAAGATATTTGAATCCAGGCCCAAGATCAAGAAAGTCGTACAGGGCAATGTATAATCTACCATATGGACTTGCAGCTGGGTCCTGGTTGCAACCAAAACGAGCTTTTGAGAAATTCATAAATATTAAAAATACTAATATCATTATAACATAATGACTATGAAGCTTACGGCAAGAGCACGAATCACTCACAGCGTGATTGTTTCAAAATACCTTGTGCATGCTCAACTTTGCTTTGGGAAAATTAGTTTCCCAGTCAGTGGTGCCTCAAAAGTTTGCTCGTATGAAGAAAATAATACTCGTTTCTGCACTTATTTATTCATACTTGTTCGGTTATGATGATCAGTAATGAGTAGCAAATAATATTGTAATATTACATTAAGCATATTATAACCATGACGTATCATTATGCAAGCTAGTCATAACTCTTAACTCTATTCGTCTTTATTTATATTAAGTTAATGTGATAATGCAAATGCATTTTCAATGAAGATACCGTACTCATGACTTGTATGTATATAGCACTTAAAGTTGCGCTTCTGTAATTAAGCAAACAGTTGCTTTCTGCGTTTCGTTGACCCTTATCACCAACTGTTATGTTGAATTGAATTCACCTATTTGATTGAAGCCTAATTTTAGCATACTGTAATGATCCCCAACTTCGTACGGATTAATATATTCTGCTACTCTAACTAATCCACCTGAAGAAGCGTCAAAAGTGTTTGCATATTTTATTGCCAGATGCAGTTTAACCATTGAATCTAATTAGGATTTTATTTTAATACAACAAGGTAGCCGTAATAACTTTTTGTATTCCATAAAAAGGAATTGCAAACACATTTTGTTCCCATATGTCATTGAAAATATGCACGTACTGAACTGAACCCAACCAATCTATTTTGGATTAGTAAAGCTCTAATGTCCATTGATATTTAGTGTGTGCTACATGAATATGCCATGAAATCTAGAAATTAACGGAAACTTTTCCATATATGACGTGCGAATGATACTGTAGCGTGCACCAACAATCCCACCATAAATTTCTCACTCTCGCCTAATGCTAGATGATCCTTTTCTGCAGCTATCACATCACGGTTTTGGTCATTATCAACCTTGCCTTCCATATTTGTAGCGTGCAGATGAATGGGAACAGATTTTGTATCGGGACTATGCTATACTATTAGTAGCAAATGATATTAAGGTTCTACAGCAAAAGTTTTAAGTAATTTCTTTTTTAAACCCATCATTTGCCCCATACATGTTTGATGCTCACATAATGTTTTTTCAGTAGCCCGCAATTGCAACAGGTAGAATTCATGAATTCATGAAGAGTTGCAACAACGACTAAAGTACTGCTGCTGACAGTTGAAAAGGGAATGAAAGTGCAGTGACTTAATGGCTAGATTTCTCTGAACATGGAACACTATGAATACAAACTATTCGCACAAACTGAGTGGCAGATGGTGATTGAAAGGAAACTCTAATGAGCGTCATCTCACCCACTAGCAAGAAAAGTACTAAACACAGTCTCAAAACTTTGTTGATCTTTATCGTTAGACTTTTATTGATGACTGAAGACTACTACCAAGCTACTACAAGCTATGTACCACATTGTGTGATTTGCCGAGATTCAAATGAAGACCTCCATGATCATTACAGATTTCGGCTGAGTTGAGTTCCACTCAAAACCACACACGTACTTACACAGTATCAGCCAAGCCAAGCAGTCATTGAGACACTATTTTTCATGTCAAACTTCTCCAACACATTCCCAAACGTTATGCAAATAACCAATCTGATCGTGCATCTGAATCTGAGCCAATAACCATATTTATACCTAACAATGTTGTTCACATGCTGAGCTCTGTTTGTAATTTTCATCTTTTCCATCTCTAAAGTGCTCAGCACACAGGCCGAATGTGGAGTTGAAACGAAGAGATAAATAAATAGATGATCTCTCTGATCATATCACCATTATTGGTTTATAACGTGCAATATGAAAATAATCAATAACAGTCGTCTGTAGGGACTCATGACAGTTTGAGGATACTTATAAGGATAATCCAAACAAACAAATCATATTATTTATAGATATCGTTTTCAATTCCCTCACAATTATCTGTAAAGCTGTTTAAGCTTTCTTTGCAGATCCTTTTCTTATTTCGAGTTTTTGCAGTACAGTTTTCTCAATTAAAGTGATTACAAAAAGAATCATGATGATGAGATGGGTTGAAGGTACGTCGGATGAACGGACGCTCAATGGAATATAAAGCGGCTGTTACCGGGAGTATGATATGATTCCTTCCCTTTGAATTGATAGTAAAAGGGACAGCAGAGGAGCGAAGTGTGGTATTGATAATCTTGAAAGAGATAAGAAAAAAATGTTTCATCACGACTAGAAATTGATGGCTTCTGAAGATCTCACAAAGAGAGAAGAAAGGTAATAATAACTCAGCTCTCTTTCTCTGCAACCATATTTAAACGGAATACGCGTGAGAGATGCAAATATATGTATCTACACAGTTTCATGACTTGCTATGATATTCTCCTGACTGACGAAGTGACGAGGTAGAATGTATATTAGCTTTTGTAAAAAAAATGTGAGGAACATCAAGAGTTTCTTTTTGCGGCCACTATAGAAGCATCGTATGGTGGATCGTAATAGCACTCGATTCTCTTAGAGTAGAGCTGCTCCTGCCGCCAGCACAATATTCCATTTTACTGGCATAAAATCTGAATAAGATATCTATCATATCATCTTTGGTTTGCATATTAAATTTTCTACTTTACTTTCAACAGAATTGGAATGACAGAGAGACCTGACTCAAAAGTCGTTTCCCCTTCCGTTCCCTGAGCTTGTACATCATAATAATAATATCGAATCAGCAGAAGGGCAAACAGACATGCCCTTCTTCGTCTTTTCAATAATAGAACTCTGCTTCTCAGTCCAGAGTAGCTTGAGTGTGGCCTAGATTCTCGATTACTGAGATGACATGAGACGACGACAGGTGAAATACTACGCTTGAAGATCAACTGCCACCAGTAGGTACACACGCAGTTTCGTTACCACTGCTGTTTTCTCTGTTGGCCAGTGTCTTATAGCAAGTTCTGTAGAATGTAATCATTCAGTCAAATCCACAAAATATGGTTTCCTCTAGAGAGAAGCTGCAGACTGAAAGTCTGAATGAAGGAACAAGGTTTTGAAGCCGAAGATGTTCATTTCCTAATACACTAGCATGTGTGTATTCAACCATGGTTGTGGTGTGGTGTTGTATCTTCTATTTCGTCAAAAACTGACCCAACAAGACAATATTTTATGGCTTAAAGCAATAAGAAAATTTGATATTAAACATTGTCATATTGCATGAGCGAAAGAAGAATACAGAGTCTTTTGAACGCCTCGAAGCAATAAAAAATCAAAAAGGAAACCGCGTAACCAAAGATATGCCAAACCTTACAATATTATTATTATTATCATTATGATTATTAATACTGTGCAAAGAATCACATGCAATGCAGATTGCTCCAAGCGTTGACGATGTGCTCTTTTGCTAAGTATTATCGGCGACAATATTGTTATGATAATAACAATATTCATAGAAGAAACATTGTCATTGCATCGAATTCCACTCCTGATTTCACCATTCTAACTTATGACGATTACCAAACTGTAAACTACTTTGCGAAAAAAAAAACAATAATAAGAACGTAGGAACAAAAAAACTCATCTCTCTCTAAACGTTTGAAAGGTTTGAATAAAAACATAGTCATTCACTCACAGAGAAAATCCATTTATCAACACAATATCCAAAAACCATAATAATGTGCTTTAAGGAATGAAATGTGACATGTGCACATAAATATCACCAAAATATAATAAAATAAACATAATACACATTCCAATCCAACAATCCTTTTCGGCTGCCGTCCATATGCTTTCAAAAAAGTTTCGTTTGGGCTTCAATTCAAACATCACATCACTTCTTAACCAATATAATACTACTAGACCCAACCACGCAAAGCATTCAACCATGTAATGTATATTAACTTCGGTCAAGAAGGCAAAAAGGCACAGAGAGCAGTGAACGAAAAGAAAACATTTCCCAAACATAAAAAAGAAACAACTGTTGCTTATTGGGATTTCTCCTAATAAATTAAATATTTGAAACGTAGCGTGAAACATGTTTATTAAGGTGAACAGTAGTAGTCCAAAAAAATAGACAAAGAAGAAGCTGCCCACGCCTATCAAATCAAAGTCTCATTCTCGCTCTTCGCTCAGCTCAGCCTAGGTTTCATAAGGCGCATTGGATTATTAAATAAAGTGAGGTGCATACATATATATATATATATGAGCAGTTTATTTTGGTGGGCTCAAGCCATTTTATACTTTTACTGTATCACAACAACAAATAATAATACGGTGTTAACAGATAAATTAATGTGTTTGAGGATTACCTTTACAGTCAGAGCTATCATTAGTTTCGTACAATAAAATAAAATGATATGGTTGTAAATTGTAAGAAGTGAAAGAAGAAACTCTGAGTTTTGATTGCAACTTAACTCGTTTATTCTAATTATAGGCATCATCATCACCATTAAGCTTTGTTTTGCTTAATGTGGTGGTGTTAAATGTACAAAATGGAAATTTAAACATGTTATAGGTATCACCCAATAACATAATTTAGGTCTGGCAATGTAACCTCAACCAGGGGATGAAAATTCTCATGCAGTTGAGATACAAATTGAGAGCATACACATAAAAAACTACATAATATACAAATACAATACATAACTTGAATCTTCACTTTTCCAACACAAATCAGAATGACTGTGTCTGTGGTGCTACATCTTTTCCTACATAGAGATTCCGTATGCTGATTGTTGATGCGTTAGTTTCCTACTGCTGTGCAAACAAACTAGCAAACAATGCGAGAAAAAAATTCTTAACAAGTGCAAACCGTAAGTGTAATATCCTGTATCCTCAAGTTACGGAAAACCAATTGAGAGGTTATTTCAATTCAGTCCCTAGTTTTTTATCTGCCTCTTGAGTACACAAAAGGAAGGGTTAAGAGTTCAGCAGTTCATTACTTTTTATGGATTAATCATCAGTTCTCTGCTACATACACGAAATTTCGTACTCATTATTGTACTTTAAGTGAATTGTTAGCTGAAAAGTGTGAGCACTAACACACATGGGCAGTCATATATTGATAATGAAGCACATTTTAATTGTTTACATGTAAACATGTTGAGTTATGATTTGATAAGAAAAATAAATTTGATGAACTCCCAATACAATCAGAGCTAGGAAAGCCCCAAAAGGAAACTAATGTGTTTGGTAGCAAATGGATCAACTTTTGTAACTTTTTATCAGTTAATAATAATAATGTTGTGCTAATGTTTATTAAGAATTAGAGGAAAATACAAAATCATGTTTCTTGAGGACGGTCAGCCATGATCATTTTAGGCGAGTAGTAATGCAATATATAATAAGTGACCTGAAATTTTAAATCCATAGCGTAACGACCAAGTCATGACTACGAGAGAGGTTGACTAGACTCAGAATCGACTGCCTTTTTTTATATTATAATACAATCATTAGTCTAGATCCCTTGCCTTTCGACTATATTCAAAGATTGAAATACACAAGGTAAAATTGATGAGATGGCAATGTTTGCTATATTACTGGTTATCAAATTTGTGCAAAGTTTTTTTTGCAGACCCTTCTTACTTACTGCCTCCGGTTTCAACATTGATCAATTCACATTAGGGGCTCAGTCAAAAGAAGCTTAAGTCAATGCTACGACAACATCAAACCGTGTTTCTTAATATTTAATATTACCTAAACAAGTAAGGTAAATGGAAGCTGAAGGAAAAACTTCAAAGAAAAATGCGGACACCTTCAGCTTAAATGCAAGAAAAAATGATGGTCTCTCCTCAACTCGTAGATTCTCAGGAATTGACTCATATATTACCATCGGCACATATACATCATGGCTAAAAGCTGTGTTAGATGTGCTTTAATGAAAGAAAAAGAAATCAGGTTAATAAATTTTATTGTCTGTACATACACGGTGCTACAGCTTAGGCGTTATCAAAATGTAACGTAAAGCAATTGAGAGCGCATAAAAACAGATCTAATAGACAAGTTGCAATATATTATGTTTCAGTTGCAAGAAATCATTTGCAAAAGTATATGCAAGCCGTTCTTGTAGATAACTTGGTTATTAAATACCACATAATATTCAGGCTCGGTGGATTGGATACTTTATGAATTCTATTGTATTTAGGTAGGTAGACGTTTTTTTGCAATTTGCTTCCACTATCATTATGAATGTGCATGCGATCAGTGGGAATTATTAATTAATTTAAAAATGTAGAGATGCGTTGTTAAAAATTACTAAGAAAATTATTGTGCGCTTATCATCCATAAAGTAATGGAAACGCTTAGTATATATCTAGATGGAGTATTGACCCTAATTAGGAATAATAAAGAATTATGAAGCAGAAAATGGATGTTAAAACTGACTCTATCTGTTATGCATACTTTTAAAATAAATAAATGCAAAACTAAAGCAAGGCGTCGAAAAAGCAATCATTTTTAGCGAAACTACTTAGGCTCCATTTAGAAAGGTGTTTAGTACATAATTGGTGGAAGCGATAAGGAATCATCATTTGAAATAGTCACCTAAGAACAAAAAATGGCCAGCTCATTGTTACAATGTTGAATACAAAAAATCGTAGAGCTCGCTCCTGTCAACTTTTCAATTTGCAGTTTTTTGTTGATAAATGATAAATCTCCCATCACTACACGGTAGACATGTGTATGTGTACTTTTCTACTGAAAAAAACCTATGAAAGCCAAAAATCCCATGAAAGATAATATAGAATGAACAACTGTACCACATCCACATCCTATTCCTGTCATTAGTTTGTTTTCTTCTGCAAAAAAATATTCTCATTATTACTTTACTTTCTAGGGAAGACTGTTTGACCGTCATACGAAGACAAAATAATTTGCTATCACCTGCATCTCCTGAGAATGAGATGCTTAGAACATCTTCATCTACAATTTCAATCTCTTTTCACATTCCATCCGCCTGCTGCCTTTTTAAATGAGCATTCCATATTCCTGATCTAACTCATCTAGCCATTTTTATAGTCAGTAAAATTATCACATTACAATTCGAATATTTTGCTTTCCTTTTTTTCTTTTTGAAAACGATCCCATTATTCCATCGTTATGACTTGTTTGGTTTCAACAGGAAGCATAATATGAATGAATGACAAAGGATTTCAATTGCCAACTAAAATAAAATGTCATTCACAAAAGTTGTCGATTCTTCGAAAAAATTTATGCTTAACAGATGTGTATTATTGACCATTCCATTCATATCTTTAGAGAAATTTCAATTTCAGTGGTGTTTTGAATAAAAAATGAAACTCGGAAGTGAGCATGTAATAAATCAGAATATCAGAGTGTCAGTAACGTGTTTTACCTGTGTTCATCAGTTTTCCATGTTACAAATGAGTTGAGTGCGCTCATGGTGTTCGCCCATCTAATCTTTTGCTGATTACAAATTATTAAGTTCTCCTTAGAGATTACTCTTCGTGTATCCTTGGTTTACACCCTTCTCATATTGATGAGAGTGAATTGAGATGACAAATATGATACACAACTCACGTTTACAAAACGCCCATTCACCACGATTCCATAATTAATTTCTGCCTCATAAAACGACTTTCTGATTGATTATGAATCTATGCACACATTCAACAGCCAATCAACAGGGATCGCCAGTCAGTGATACTAATTAAAGAATCGGAGCACTGACCTCCATTAAATAAAATATGGGAGGAGAGTATTTTTAAAAAACACTGGTCACATCCTTGTCCAATCACTGCTATAAAGCCATCAAACGAAAGTAACAGTTCGGCAACAGGACGCGCACGTGGTTTGGTAATTCATTCACAATCAGCCCAGCGGAAAGATTCAGTGACAAACAACTTGACGACCTGATGACTGCAATTTGGAGGAAATGCAAGAGAAAATACAACTTGAGTGACCAGACCTCACCAGACTCTTTGGCAAAGGGATCCGAAAGTGACAGGGGTAGACTCCACAAAGGCAATTATGTAAAATAGTGAAGCAATTTGGTATTTACTGCACCGACACTGTCACAGAAGCACATCATTTGATGAGCAAAGTTAAACAGAGGAGACGATGAGGAGGATGGATTGCTGATGCACTGCATGTAATGCAAATTGTATGTAATATGTTCAGCATGTTCATTACAAATGATACGTATGTAATTTAGCTATTTGAACTAGGTAATGTGATGCCAACAAATAACAACATTGGATTGAAGTAAGAAAAAAGAAGTCATAAAGAGTATGTGAGTCATTAGCCAAATAACTTATCAGCAGGTTAAAGATCGCTCAGGTAATGGTCACGTAATGAAACCACTCATTTCTTGGCATATAACAATGCACACACCAAACCACACCACCACCTTTAAACTCTTTTTGTAATAATAATGCAGTAGAACAACAGAATGGACTTGTAAGAGAAGTAGTTTGGCTTGCCTCTCTACACTTGTTTGAAGCAAATGCAACACACACATTGACCGTTCCTACTGACCACCACCACTGACTCCTACACCAGAAGAACTATTGCTGAAAAATGACTAACTACTTGCGCCAGCACTACTAAACTACTATTCCCTCAAGACGATGTTGCTGATGATTAGGTAGAACGGAGGAGTACTGATGATGATGTCTAAAATATGAATGTATATAAATTGAGCTTGTGTACCTACTCATATTATGAAGAACAACATCCGTAACACTGCCGAACTCACTGGCTTGTTAACCGTAAGCAAGCTCACATGCATGAGTATATTTATGCGTAAAAATTCTAAAAAGAACAAGCAAATTATTTAGTTTATCGGCCACTGATGATGGTGCTGGTGCTATATGGTCGGCTGTGGTGTGGCATGGACGGCGTTACTAGCTTGAAAATGTGCTCTGCAGGTATAATCAAATCACGTATGCAACGCAGACAGTGGTAGTACTCACAGGAATTGCAGTGCACTTAGCTCTGCACATTAATTCATTGGCACTGATGTTAGCTCGTACTTTTTTCCACATCCTTATTGTTATTTTTATTGTTACGTTACGTACATCATGATAATAGGATTCATACAGCCGTTCGTATGACCTCTGTATGCGTTTATTTAGGTAAGAACACGCTAGTTGCATGTCGAGCAACGAACGCGCAGTCAGTGCAGCATGTATGCGTGTAGCCAATCTTGCAATTTTTTGCAATAAGTGCACTTTTTAAGACTATCAAAATATGTATCAATGAGAAGGGAACATAAAAACCTCAACGTGCATCTTGCATCCCTCATTCATTCACTCATTCAGTTCTCTGATAACCTTTTCCATTTAGCTTTAGCGTCCTAAATTACTCCTTCTAATTAAAAAAGATGCTTAAGTATATGTGATACATACTTAGCCATATAGAGTTCCCTTTGTACACTAAATTTCTGCGCTTGTAGTAATCGACATCATGCATGAAATACAGGTAATTCAGGAAAGGTTAATAATAATAATGCAAATGAAAGAAATTCGTAATCCTGATACAAAAAAAATGTAATTCCATTTTCAATAGGATGCCGAGGAGTAGTAATACATAACAATTTAACAAAATAAATCTATTAGACCAAGTAATTTAATCCTTGTCGCCAAATGATATGGTGAGCTGAGTGCATAAAAATGTATCATCACTGAAATGCAATATTAACATCATCCCCATTATCATTTGAGACACAATCATAAAAAATAAAGGTTGATACTCAATCCCCTATAATACTTGAGCGCTATGTCAGTAAATCAAGCCAAAGTGTAGATCTTCAAATAAATAAGATGTTTCTCCCACAATGTTTCAACCACCAAGTTAATTTACAAGGTGTGTGCAATATTGAAATATACTTATCATGTTTACATCTTCTTTGATAATGTTACACTTTGTAATAATGTCTCAATAACTTTTCTGGCAATATCTTAAGCAAACCCAATTTTCCCTAACAAGCAGACAGCAAAAGCGTACCAATATTTTCAACAAAGTGACAGCTAAATGTAAGGATATTTTGATGTTCGATAAGGAGCCAAAAAAGTGAGCTCAAGAACCGCTATCAAATATATTAGAGATGATTCACTTTATTTGTGAGACCATAATAATATTCATTGATGATTTGGAGATTAGGTTGCATCAACATTACACACATGATAACAGGTAATGCATTTCATTTCATACAATAACTTCAAAACGTCAAAAAATCTGTCAGTAGAAGCAAATAGTCTTAATAGGTTAACAATATCCAAATTTAGACATTGATACAGTTAAGGAAACTGACAGTTAAATCTTGAAATCTTGAATGTACGTGTGGACTAATTAAGATATGCAGCCTATAAGTTTGTTACAACACATGACTTGTAATCTTTATAGGGTGTCGTTGCCGTTACAAATGCCAAATGTAAACAGAAAGGATGATGAAATCTTGTTCAAATCAACGTCAATTGTAATACTCGAACCAACTTCATTTTTGTGCTACTGGCTTGAGAGTTGACTGTCACACTCAAAGATGGACCATTTTTGGACACATGAAAGGGCTATCAAAATGGACGAACAGTGCTCATTCATTTCACAATAGCGACTCGCGCTCTCGCCATGCTGCTCATACGTGGACTCCCGATCAAAACGAACTTTCAAATAACATTTTGTAATTCAGCATGCATCAATTTCATGCTGCTGCATAAAAATTTGGTGTGTTTGCTTGCACTTACTAAGGGAATATTGCAAAATGTGTTCTAAATGTCGACACACAAAACATATAACGGTAGCAGCTGTTAAAAAATAGTGTAAAACAACTCTCTCGTAAATATGGAATAAACTCTAAATTTATAATTTTTGTAGTACCTCGACAATTTACAATCCCCAAATCAACAGGTAAAAAGAAGTGGTACAATGCAATAATGCATCCATAAGAAGATTATAATCTTCATGGCATATTTTTTGTCATCAAAATCTTATGTAAAGGGAATAAGAATAGGGTTATAAATCTTGGAGCATGCATATTGTCATGTCACAAAGGCCATGAACATCAATTTTATTTTTCTTGAAAACATCACTTTGCCTCATATCATAATATCCTCACCTTCATTCCGCAATTACTATGCAGCTCACTTCAAAAAATGATGCGGGATTCGATGACAAGTTTTACTCACCTTGCATCAATAGACTGATGCGTGCAACCTAATTTCAATAGTGAGTGATAAGATTGCATTATTATTTTGTACCATGTTTAAGAAAAGGTTAGAAGGGTGTGAGAAGTGTTAAAGTAATAAAATGCAAGTCATTTTCTGCATCTTCTATAGCTTGTGCAGCCAACAGATTTATCGGCAGAATGGAAAACTCTCTGAAGCGATTGTAGTACACAATGCACTCAAACGTACAACAAGTACCATAATGATTTCTCTATTATATAACAAAAGAATCACGGGAAGTAGTTCAAGAAGAAAATATACTCTCTGGGTAAAGAAGGTGACGGGAAAACAGTCATGACCATTTATTTATGTTGCTCAGCTTCGGCTCACTCAGCTCTATCATCTCTCTCGGTTTTGCATGCATAAATATAACAAAAAACTCTTGTCATAAAAATGCACATGTGAGCATAAAATAGTATGAACGTGCATTGCTGTTTCTGCATATGATGTGCTACCAGGACCGGTACACTTAATCAACTTATTGTTAGTCAAATTGCTATTATTATGGTTATAATTTTTATCATGATCAAGATTTCATGCAGGATGCTTCAACTAACTGAATGACACTGAAGTAGAAGTTTCCATCCGTGCTACACTGGCATGGTTTGGCACAAGTGCAACGCGATGTGCCTTTGCTTCACTCTCAGGTGATCATCGAACGGTTGTGCTTGCAAAAGGTAGTTCAATCCTAATCCCATTCAGTCATCTCGTCGTCATTAAAGGCAACTCCGTCTTTTGTACATTGATAGCTTGAAGCAAGCCCGGTAGCAAAGAAATTTTGAATTTTGTTCTCTCTGCCAAAACGGTTAAAAATATAATTAAGGGAGAGAGAACCACGATGCTGTGCTTCTTGCTTCCGGAGATACTTTTGAAAATATTTTTGATGGCAGTGAGTGGAAGGGTTTATGTAACGCATGCATCCAGAAAAAAAATAATGATACACTTTTCTAGTGTCATTAGATATGCTTTGGATGAACAAAAAGTGGTACATACTTTATCTTTTCTTCTGATAAGGTTTCATTTTGGATACCAAAACCGTCTACAACGCAACTACTACTTTGGCTTCATGAGGGTTGGTAGATGATGAAACGATATTAAGTCTAACTATTTTTCTCGAACATCTGTCTGTCTGACTTTCGTTAAATATTGCTGTTCTCAAAACGACTATTCCTTGTTACAAAACGTTAAATATATATTGTCGCATTTTGAATATTTGAACAATTTCGTACAATATTTATTTCAGTCAGTCACCACGCTTCAACTCTCGTAGCCATTGACGTAGAAAAAGTTTTTAATAATTTCACGGAACATCTACTTCGTGATGGCATCACCGTCTACTGATGAATCCTGGGCAACAAACTCATTCCAAACTTTGCACCTGCTTGGGGAATGTTACTACAGCCAAATATCATTCCTTCGTCGCGAGTCCCTCATTTGAGACAGTCAACTGTCCAGGTATACAAGAAAACTCAATTTCTCAATGCTTTCTGCTGTCCCTCATCTCCGTTACCTTTCTAATAGGTTAGGAAGTGTATTTATTTATTTATTTACTGTCGCGTACATTGACTTGACCTCGACAATACTATTGACAACAATGAGCATAATTTATAAATATGTACATTTAAAAGTCATGCCATGTGTTACAGGTGCAAGTTAAGCTGAAAAGGTTAGAATGAAAGAGTACCACTCGCAGCGCAACTGATACATTTTTTAAAAAACGAGGACTTGGGGCCGTGAAGCGTTTTCGCTGCTTGCTTAATGAAATGAGATCCCAAATGAGTATTCGTAATATCCTAAAGGAAAGGAAGAGAAAGGTGATTTGATTTGATGGAATGAAACGAATGAGGATGCTACAAAATGCAACCATTTATCATCTTCGTGTCATCATTATTTACATACGTTCATTAGCTTTTGTGCATATTATGGGCATCATCAATTCTGTAGCAAATAAAGGTTTATAGAGTTTAGATGCTGTGTGTTCATACATTCGTAGGTCTGCGTCTGCCTATCATTCAATAATAATAATAATATGTATATTTTTATTCTTGCTTTGGGAATGTATGACAGGTGGTATAAAGTGTAAGGGAGATACTTTACTAGCTTGGGTGCCTAAGGTATTTCCTCTGCATTAACGATGCACCCCAACAGGACACAACAGTTATTTCTGTCGCTATATTAAAATGTAGAATAAATAGAAATCCAAGAAAAAATTAGTGACAGTTCCGACAGTAAAACCGTGCTAATGCATTTTACATTGATGCATGCAAACAACGGGAGATGATGGTTGATAGCGTAGTATAGTGAATGATAATGATGTCATTATGCGTGTAAAATATTTGCAATTTGCTGTGCACCCATGGCTACACATACTCATACTTTTGCAGTCATTAATGTCCTAGACTCACTCACATATACTTTATGCATGTGATATTTATGAGGATTCATTATCCTTTGCAAATATTTATGTGCGTGTAGTTAGTGATGGGCTCCTCTGAAAAGAAGGTTTTACGAACTGTAGCTTGTCAAATACAAAAACTGTTACAGTATTGCCCACAGCAAGAAAGAATTATTAGCTTTCTTTTGTAGTTTTGATTATATTGCAGTATTTTCCCCTTTCTTTGTTTAGCTTCACTTTTCATTTAGCAAATCATGTTGACTTAAATGTGAATAAATGGATGCTTTGCTTACAAGATGGGTTTACAAATGAGTTAAAAGCCACTTGTGACAACCATTTTCCTTTTAAGGTCAACTGCTTCTTCCAAAGCCTTTGAACACTGATTCGATACACATGACATGAGTTTATTTTTATGGTGGTATTTGCACTCTTGAGTTGGAATGCAAACATGCAATAATACAAGACTAACTGAAGTGAAGAAGCTTTCCGCTAATTTCTTCGTATAAAAAGTAGCCCCTCTCTCTTCTTAAGCAAATCACTAAGAAGAGCAAAGCGGTTTAATAGCAAGTGCTTAGCATAGCGATCCTGATGATCAGTAACAAAACTTGAAAGTGCAGTTGAAGGATAAATGTTGTTTTTAAATTCAAGGGTAATATTTCAAAGTTAATTAAGTTAACTTTTGAATCCTGACGAAAAAAATTTGCTTTGTTTTGGTGCACATTGTAGATAAAAATGCTAAATATTTTTATCTTTTTAGAGAAAACCCATCATCAAACGATGACAACTAGCTAAGCCATACCTAAGTAGTTGTTTTCTCTTTAAAGCAGACAATAATGCAATAATCAGGTAAATTAGCATAAATGAAATCAATGATGGAAAATAAACAAATTGTGCATGCATAGGCCCCAAACAGCCCAGCCGTTAATTACCTAGTTAAGTTTGGTATGCTCGAAATTGGAACTTTACACTAAAAATACAAGAGATACACTGTTACCGTAAGTGACATAGTGTGTACTTTGTACTTGTATCCATAAATTGTTACAGATGTGTGCATAAATATGCTAGGCTTCGTGTAAAAATGTCCTAAAAGTTGTCCTTATCTCATTCTTTCGATCGGAGACGGGGAGTCGTGACGAAACTGCGAAGTGCAACTACTGCACTGTCATAAACACAATTGCATTTTTCTCTGCTGAGCTAATATACATGTCTATGACTTCAAGAGACACTCATTCACATTTTCATTCATGATCAGGCTGTCAAGTAAACTTTCATTTTATATGCCCATATATTCATGCCTACGCACGAAATATCCACACACTACTGCTGTAGAGCTGTTGCTTGAGCTAGAATATTAATAAGAAAAGTGTATTGAGATACTTATCGGCAATCACAAAAGAATTACCACTTGACTGTCATATAAATTGGCATGAGTTGGAACTGAATGGAACTCTTGGTGATAGATTTTATTGATAATTTAAGAGATTACGGACGGATGGATGATAGTGTTGGCGATAACAGGTGTTGAAGAAATTCCCACAGAATATCTCCATAATAAATTCATTCATTTTTCCAACACTTGGACTGACACACTATACTTTATGGAAGAGTAGATAGATGACCTACATGAATTTTTATCCCTATCTTTTTAAACATCTATCTTTCTTTACAATCGTGTGCTCCGGTTAAATTGCTGACTTTTTTTTGCAATCATCATATCATAATTGAGGCACAACAATAGGGATTGTAATTCTTTAAAGATTTTTTTACGTCGATGCGATGTCATTTAAGCATTCAGTATTCATCACCACTCAACGCACTCGATTCATTAATAATGCCACTTGATAACACAAAAAGGGGAAATGGAGCTTGAGTGATTCAGCTAATTCAGAATATGAATTCAATCAAAAATCATATAATGTGCTCATTTAAGTAGTGGTTATGAAGACGAAGGGGACAATTTCTATTTTTGTATTTAAACACAAACACCAGCTTGACAGATGGTATCAGCTCCCTATTCAAACTCAATCTCGTCTCAGCCTATTATACTGACACTTTTCTATACCGTACTTATGCCATTCTTATTTAAATTCTAATATTGAAATGGTAATTTGTAATATCGTAGTATAGTCCTTCTCAATCCAATGAGAACCTTAAAATCAGGAAGCAATACAAAAAAGTAACGATCTCAAAATGGCAAACAATAACTGCTAATGGCAAATTCATTCTTCTGAAATGGGAAATTACAGCAAATGAATAACTTGGTAAAAGATTGAAATATGTAATTTATTTTTTTATCTGGTTTCTTTCTCATTAACTTTTAATAACGAAATTATTTATATATAAAATCAGCAATATCTAGTAGTTCTTCAGGCTGTCCTATATTGTTACGACTTTCATTATTTGAAGTATACAAAACATAGAGTTAGGTAGTCAGTGTTGTCAATTTAGCAGACTTTGCCACCCCATGATTAAACTGGTAATACAATACATAGTCAAATTGATTCTTTCTTTCAACAGCAAGTTATTTATGAGACTAACAAATTTCCACCCAAGTTTATATTTTATATTAATAAATTGAAGTTTAAGTATGCATGTAAAGAGAGCTTATATAACAAAAGTAAAAATGACAACGAGAGCCAGTCATAGCCACCGTGTTAAACACCACTCATTCCCAATTTATAAATCTGTCCTATATCAAACAAAAGGAAAGATGCAGTCTCTCTCGGCAAACCTCAACTTTTCAGGGATGCGAACAAGCGAACATATCGACTCGATACTATCGAACAAATAAATCAGCAACCTGTCAAACTAATCACGTACAACCACTAACTTTGTTTCGCTGTTGCACTGCCATGCCAAGGCACTCACTTTTCTCATTCACAAAAAAGTTACTACGAGCGAGCATAAATGCATCAAGAAAATGGCAAGCCTGGTTGCTAGTTGGTAAGTAGCAAGTTGTGTATACCTCTGGGCTTCAGTGGACGAACAGTGACTTTTTCTTGGAAGTGAAATAAACTTGTTACTGTCACTTCACTTTGCTTTTTGTTGTTTTTATTGGATGAATAACGCTCTTTTTCACATGACTGCTAATATTTAATTTACTTACCAAAACTGCTCTTACGTGAGCCACCAAATATGTTTGTGCCATATACCTAATTGTACCTTGTAAGCGAAATTGCAATGAAGATGCAGTTGCCACTACTTGCAACCCTGATCATCATGTCAATGTACCCCTTTTCTTTGACCGAGGAGAAAATGTTTTTTCTAAAAACTCATATAAATTATGCCACTTTAATGCGACAAAAATTTCTATTTTGCTGTATGAATGAAGCAATAAAAAACGAACATGCTAATCAAAATTCATTCGTATCCATCTCAAATTCCATCTTGCTTGTTGAATCCGCCAAAGAAATTGTTACATACATGCGTAATACATGCATTGCGTACCAAAAAGGTACCTACTACCTGCTACTCCTTTACATGAGCTTATTTCTAAAACGCTGATGTGGTTCAGGCAATGATTGAAATACGACTGAAGGCAAGCAAGCATTTTTGCTAATCCAATTTAATAATTCGTGGGTTTATACACACCATCACAAAAAAAGTTAGTACCATTTTAATGTCCATTCTCCCCATTAGTTAACTAGATGATAATAACGAAAAACAAGATTGTCTACACAAGGGAAATTTCACGTAGTGATCATTAAATGCTCAATGATTATAATTACTTTTGGTGAAATAATGATAGCGTGACGCTCCTAATTATTTTTAGCTTTTACTACCCGCACAATTAAATGCAGCGGTTTGATAAGTGTCTGGTATTAGGCAAGAGATTACACTTATGTGATGATTGAGGGTGCTTCATCCTTCAAATGAGTCCTTGTTTGGATCAATCAATATGCACATTGAAGACTTATTCACATGACGTCGTTGTCATCTTGGATTGGATATGATTATTGCTGGCTGAGAGACTAATTCAAAAAATATATCATCACTTCGAATAAACAACGAGGATTGCACATCTGCAATAGGAAACTTACATGCATACTTAGGTATGTGGGGTAGTGAAGCGTAAGTACATATTTGAAAGCGTCATATATTATCATTCAGCTATTTATTTATTTTTATACGCTCAAAAAGAAAATGAAAGATGAGATAAATGATGATGTTGTTGATGATAATAATGATGAGAAAAAAGAGACGGATGGACGGATACAAAAATGCATCTTTTGAATGAATGATACAAAAGGTAAAAGTGGGGCATGTATAACTTTACCAAGCAGAAGAGGATAGTGATGATGATGATCATAATAATAATATTATTATTATGCATTCTTACTCTAAAGTCTTAGCCACAGCAGCAAAAGTAGTGGTGGTCGTGGTATATGCATATATTTAACGAAAAATAGTGTGTGTATCTAATATAAAGCAGTGTTTACTTATGCATTTATCATGGCGGCTATATATACCAGAAACAACTTGATAGTTTAATGCAAGTCTCAATTTACATGGTTCGTCTGGTCTCTGATACGTACTTTAAAATGTACACTCAAAACTTCTCTCTTAAGAGCAACGCATGCAGCCATGCAATTTATCCATCAACAGTTTAGTGCTAATAAAACGGCGTCAATTGCACGTACAACAGAGAAGGATGAAGAATACAGCGAACTGACAGAGCAGAAGAGGAGTCGAAAGACTGGGAAATTGCTAAAGAGTCCGTTTTGACATTCCTTGTCGAAATGACTCAAGTCCACTTTCTCATGCACTACTCCACTCTTTCAAAAGAAGAAAAATGCTCATCTAACTAACCCATATAATGTAGCGTGTCTCTCTATTTATTACAGTTGGTCAATAGTGTAATGGAATTGTATGATTATGTTAAATCAAATAAGTAGTAATAATAAGCAACATCCAACCACATCATCCATTCTTAAGGTTTCGCTGGCAGTAATAAATAAGAAAGATTTTTTTGGCTGGGGTTTACCGGCCACAGAAAGCTACCACCACGACTACTTTTGTCAACAATATCTAGCTGAGTGGATATTTATCAACGAGCAGGTCACGGATTGGAAGAAAATCTCATATCACAAAAAAAGAAATCTCCGAGAGAGTGTGAATGAATGCCAAAATGGTGTGTTGTTGACAAATCTGATATGGTAGACAGTAGTATGTTTACTACCTTCATAGGAGCACGGTGCCTCGATGAAAATAGTAGAAAAGCATTCTATATGTACAGCATCGACATTTTTTGTATACTTAATATGGCGTATTTGTGTCACCATTCTTGATTTTGTGCATCATGAATGCATGCATGATCCATAAATGATCAGATTAGAATGAAAAGCAAGAAGAAGTTGTAAGAAAAATGCTGAGAGATTTTTTCATTCACAACTCCGCTCGCTCGCTGGCTCATACAATAATAAATAAGTATCCTGTCAATTTATGATTGTTGTCAGTTACAATAAATTTCTCCGAAAGCAAGTCATGCTCAAGTTTGCCATCCAAACTCATTCATCCCGTGCATTGAATATTCATTAAAAATTTGCTTCAGCATGAAGACTCAACGAAAATGAGAATTGCTGCTCGTAAAATCCCAATTGTTAGGTAGCTTAAAATTTCTCGAAAGAATTAACTGACAACTTTTACAACCGAAAAGTAACTACCAAGCCGTTTCTCTACTTGAAATATGTAAGCATTATAGTTACTACTCCACACTAAACCCCACACTAAAAAGTAAGTTAAAAAGATGTCCAGTCAACTGTCGAAAATCAAGTATGCACACGAAAGTCATGAAGAAACTGTAAGGATGAAGCCCATAAACTTCAACCTTCATTTTATCCTTTGAAAAACGCGTGTAAAACTTTTCTTACTCTGAGCTACAGAAGAAATGAATTTGGAGATTATTCATGCACATTTTGCTTTCCTTCCTATATGCAAACTCTTGCTTATTTCCCATTTCGATACGAACGATCGCAGCAGAAAAGCCAACAGCAGGGTGCATTCAAACCCTCGTTCTCTTCGTCTACGCGAGTAATGCAAAGTTGAAAAGTAAGCTAGGAGGAGAGTTCCGAAAAAATTAAGTCTCTGTCATGGCATGCATAAGTGTAATATACTTCGTCGAGACGTTTTTCTCGTGTGAATTTCATTTTGAATCTCAGACTCCATAATAATTATGCCTGACTTCCACGGAGGGAGGATTAGAAATATGATGGAATGGGAACGCAATCGCCGATCCTTTTCAAACCTATGACACGACTGATTGAAACGTACTCCTCGTACCCATTTCAAAATGCAAAAGTATACATATACATGCAATGTTATAATATATTCAAAAGACATGATGCTCTCGCATGGTACTGGAGGGAGAGTTCATGTCTGAACTTTTGGGAGGAATGTATATACATCTTTGTCTGTTCAGTGAAGATTTCTACAATTTAAATCAAGTATACTACACATAATATATGGAAAATACCAACCTGTTCCTAGAATCCAACGGGGCATGGTGTCATGACTTACAATAAAGGACGGCAAGCTCACTCAACCATTCCTTTCTTTTTTTCGCAGAAAAATCTGACAATTTTCAATCTGGGAAAATTGTAGTTTTTCTTGTTATTCAGTAGTTTGAGCGCTGACAAAATTCTGGATTATTGTTTTCATATTCATCAATTCGATATGACAGAGGGAATATCATATCGTTGGTGTACTACACTTGAACAGGCATGCATGCGGAAAATTAGTTCTCGCTCTTCTCATCCAGTCTTATTGCACGACACGAATAATATATGACAATCGTGAATGCCAAAGAAGCATTCATAATATGCCAAGTCAATATTCGACTTCGTTAGACTCAAATCAAATATCACCGGAAAATGCACACAAACATAAAAAACTGTCAACGCAAAGGGTTTAGAGGCAGTGAATACACAACAAAATGTCGATATGCCAGTCACTAAAGTTCAAAGACATGTATACAAAAGTGTCTCTTATTTTGCATGACACAATACAATAAATATACTT
Source organism: Orchesella cincta (assembly GCA_001718145.1). Lineage (NCBI taxonomy): Eukaryota > Metazoa > Arthropoda > Collembola > Entomobryomorpha > Orchesellidae > Orchesella > Orchesella cincta. The sequence continues at coordinate 6,660 of LJIJ01000243.1, read as the reverse complement.
CAGAAGGAGTAGTTTGTAGGCGAGTTTTTCTCCCTTCCTTTCTCACTCTTCTTCCTCAATCTGACTGAAATCAATATTATTAGTATAACAGGTTGGCAACTATATCCGCTTCTTGAGTTGAGTTGCTTCAAGTCATCATTACACGACTTTTACACCACTTCTCGGTAAGAGTACTAACCATTTAGAAAATCATATTGCCAAAAAAAATCCATGCACGAACGTTTTGTTTGCATCCAGCTCTAAAGAAGGTATGCAACATGCACCATTTGATTTGATCTGTCTTTGCAATCAATAGAAAACCGGATCTGCAACTTGCTCTTCTTCCGCAGAGTTTTACGGCTGACCAATGTAATTCAATTAATGGATTGATTCTACTTTTGGCACGTTAAATTCTTCCGTATTGTCAATGACATGTGATAATGATTGTAGTGCATTCATCTGAGTCTCTCCTCTTTCACACTGGCCATATTTTCTCGGAACTGGTAATCTGATGTGAAGGAGGACGGCAAAGCCGCAATAATTGTTTGACATGGAAACTAGAAAGCTCCCTATAAACCCAACCAGTTCTTTGCTAAGCACACAATTAAGACCGATGATAAAATTCGTGTCGACACTTCAATAAAAATGTACATTGATAAGTTTAATCCATGTGAAATGTCAAGTTGCACTCATATACTTAATTCTGCTATTAGCTTCATGGAAAACTGTTTGACAAGGATAAATGATGCATGTGGTGAGTCAAGTTCACATAAGGGGTTACTTATGGCAGAGAACTGAAGTTTTTAGAGGTAGTATACGCCTGTCTTTTTCGCACTGTTGAATGTTACTTGCAACTTGTGAGTTAATTATTTAGCCCTTCAAAAACAGAACACAAGAAAAAAATACAAAAGATGGCTTGGAGCAGCTTTACAAACTGGATTAGCAGTTAGGTAAGGTGCAACGCAACCACACTAAAGACTCAAGTGGATCCGTCCGTACCACAAACTACACAAAAACAAATGATCACATTTAATTTGTTACGGCGGAATAATGAACGAGCACTAACTGCGCTAGCATAAAAAAAGGAGGCGAAACCCTCACGTCTTCTGTTGCTGATCTTTGTGCTGACCAGCCAAAGTAGTGATGTTGATAATGAGAGTTGTGACGACGAGATTCTTCAGCTGACCTGATTCTTATCTGACCAACCGGTGCGGTGATTTGGTAAGTTGTGTATGTAATCTCAACTCTTACTTAGCTCCTTTTCTATACGAGTATTTCTCCTCTTCTACTAGCGCAAAACTTTACTCATGTTTTCCCCTCAACTTTTCTAAACTTCTTTCTCTGAATGAGTGTTCTACCCAGAATTGAGGAGGTGTATCCCACTTATTCCATTGGAACCGTGTTAATATCCACTAACAACAGCTTGTGTTATTGAATTTCACCCTTTTCTGCAGACAACCAGGCTCTGATAAACCTCGGATGCTAAAAGTGATGAGTTGACTTTTAGATTTTAAAAGAAAAAAAACCTGCAATCCTTTTTGTTTTGACGTATGATGCAGCTGCCTTGCAACCAAGATGTTTGACATAAGATTAAAAATGCAAAAGTACATTCGCCACAGCACCAACCACGAAACAACGAACTATGAAAGTTGGCAACTTGCACTGCACACTACTTGGTCGCCTCGTTATATCATTGTTTCTTCGCGAAGAGGTAACCACGTACTAAGCGATTGTTGAAGTGAACCATTGGTATAAGCTGCTGCCTTATCGTTCACCACTTACAAAATCATAATACCTTACCACTTATCCTCTTTGTTGCTGTTATTATTATTGCTGTTGTTGTTATTACTCTAATATACGTGATGCACTATCTTCGCATCATGCACATTCCGTCTGTCCACTAGCAACGCTGAAGCCCAAGCAGGTATGCAGTTTTTAATATGACAAAGATACGCAAACTTCCTCTCTCCATTTCCACTATACATTTATATAAAATAAATCTTTGCTATAACTATTATGCATCTCTTGAGAGCTGCAACGAAATGAGGAGAGACTACACGTATCCGTTTAGTAACTAGACAAAAACGAAAATGAAACTAGTGATCATCAATCCAATCAGATTCAAATCAAAGTTGTACAGTAGACGAACATGGAGGCGATAATTTGTCAATACGGTTATGCATCTTCCTCATTACAAGCTAGAATGAGCAACACGTCATAAAAACTTCATCTTTCAACTTTACAGCACCTCCGGAAGAGGAAACTTGACGCGTAAAAGCTGATGATCGTTCTGTTCTCTACATTCAAACGTCATCCACTCCTCAACTAATGCACAAAAGGAAAACATCCCAATACCAAGTTTTTGATCAAAAGAAAAGCGCTTTATAATCAGAACCGGCAACTATCCTAGCTGGCAACCAAAGTAGAGGCACAAACTGATTTCCTTAATAAACAATGTGGCTCAAAATAAAAACTCATATGACTTTATTCATTGAATTAGCCACCTATACGGATGAAAAAACGGTAGCTTCCGTACACTCTAATTTTAATCACAATCACCAACTCTTAAACTGCAGTAATTAACTATCAACCGTCATCAACATGCAGCGAATGCAGATTTTATCATAAAAAGACCCTTCACTACGGTAAACTTGGTCTCTGCAAGGATATCGTGACTGTTCCAAGATCAACCAAGAAGATGCTACAATTTTAGTACAGTATGGTTAGCATGGAGTGCAGTTGATTTTTTCGTTGAATAAAAAAAATTGTAGCAATGTATGTATTAAAAAGCATATAGCGGAGCACATGTATCTACAATCATCAACCATAATGTTTTTCGGCAAGGAACATTATTACAATGCAGTCGCAGTTGAGTTTATAGATATAAGTACTGCCAAAATAGCGGTGTAAGAAGAACGGCAAGGGAGATGAAGGATTACGACGATAGGTACCGGTGGCCGTGTAGCACCTAGTACAATACATCCATCCATTTTGTGATTTCCCCCCTGATATGATTATGGTTTTTTACTCTTCATCTCTCTTGCTTCAGGTAACAACGTTCAGTTTTCTCAAAGCTACGGTATTAGTAATACCTAACGTGAATAAGAAACGGATGAAATGAATATAGGAAGCAAAAAACGCTGAAGCGAATATGTAACAACAATGCAGTGCAGTGCAATGCAGCACAGTCAAAAAACCGACGACGAAACGAAAATTGATATAATGGATACGTACATTTCATTGTTGTGTATTCATCATCGTCTTCAGCACGAGCTAATGATTTGCTACATTTTTCGCGCGAGAAAAGGAAGCGACGTGAGCTAGTGAGTACCTGAAATGCATTTATTGACATCGCTTTCAAGTTTTTCCGTATCGCTCAAATTCTTTCCTAGTGTTATTTGTAAATAAAAGGAACTGTCTGTTCACTTGCTTGGTCAATGGAATGCAAAATTATTTTGGGGCGCATCCCTCTTATTTGGTATGGTTCACTCCGTAATTTTTGTTTTGATGCAAGGATGATCATGGTAATAAACACATTAAATCATTTTCCTGTATCACCACAAAAGTTTGCCTAAAAAACAAGTTGATGATGAAGAGGAATCATCGAAATTATTGACGTGTGATGATGAAATACGGCACAAAAGAAGTCTAGCAATTTTGGCCACACAGTTGATGAAACTGTGCTAAATCCTAAAACCAACATTACAGGCACAACAACGATTTTTTTTATAAAATAAATCAGCAGGACTTCGCTCCTCATTGTTGTTCTCATACAATATGAACATTTGAAATGAGCACAGCATTTATATTTATTAAAGAAGTACTTCATTTTAACAAGACTATTGAAAATCACACCGAACCAGTAGTATTGTTGCTGGCCACCACGAGAGAGAACACATACATTCGTCAACCAACAGAATAATTATTTCAAGATATGGCTGCCGTGATACACGCAATGCACCATAAGACAGGGGCTCCGATTTTTCTTCGCTGATATCTTCGTTTGCTTTTTTTATTTATGGTGTTGAACCAGGATAAGCATTGTTGGTAGTGGTTCTACCTAATAATTCTGTCATTCAGACAGTCAGTCACTCAGTCAGTGAATCGCATTAAAAACAAAAACGCTCTTATATATTAACAACAAAAATGAGGATGGTGATATGTGATGTGATGATGGGACTTGATCTAATAACAATGACTTTCTTCCCTCCGCCTTCATACAGAGAAGTTCTCAATCCCCACAATTGAACAACAGGTAGTGCCATTGTAATATATAGGTAAACTCACAGTGTGAGAATTTTTTACATTTAGCACCTCACAATCGCTACTCTTCTTCCCTTTACCGTGTCGTTATTTTGCTCGCAGTTTCCTCCTTTATCATATTCAATATCTTGAAACTTTTTTTTTTTAAATTCACTTCAGCAACAAGTTTCTTGCGTTCTCAAAGATACCATTGTGTTGTAGTATACTCCACTGGATTGAAATTTCAATACCTACCTTTAAATGCCATTTAATGGTAGTAATTATCTTAACGGAAAAGAAAGTAATTAATGTCAGAATATGAAAAGTGTAAGGGAATAATATACAGCATATAAGTAAGTACTGGCTTCCTTTCAAGAATATACATACACACACTTCTCATCTACCATATTGTAAATCACCTCATCAAAATCCTTAAATTGTAAATCAGCTCAAAAGCAACAAAAAAGTGATGCAAAGAAGCTCATATTTCAACTCGTTCATCCTCATGCCTTTCAAGTAGGTAGTTGAGAATATAATATACTCTTTTTTGTAAATACTGGCTGTCAGACTCATACGGAACGCGTTAAAAAAAGTAAGAATAATATTAAAATATACTTTCACAAAAATTCAATTCATTCATCATTATCTCCAATTTCATTGGCTTATTACGTAGGGTTGCATTTAACATTTGAGTACAAAGGGTGCATTACGCACACACACATACATACCTAAACTGAATGTCGAAAGGGTTGGGTTATTTTCTTCGTGTCATAAGAAGATGTGCCTGTTATGTTACCACAGTTATAATGAGATAAAAAGTACTTATCAAAAACATTATGAGATATTTACGTGTGCTCACGAAGCTGTAATTTAACTACTGAACGTAAGTTTAGATAGACACACTATCGTTGTGTCTGCTATATAGGAAATCATCTTAGAAGCTGTAATGAGTAGGTAAAAAAGTCATTCTAACATGAAAAATACCACATACATACACTCATTCATTTGGGTATTAGTCTAGGGTTTGTAGAAATAGAAATCATAAGTCGTTTTCAGATTTTCATACAGCTTATTCATCAATATTCATTTTTGCTCTATTAATGTGATATGAGACAAAAATAATTACGTTTTACCGCAGAATTCTTCATAAATTAACCAAATGGTGTAAAAATACGAGAACAAATTAATTAATTGCGTTTGTGCAATGTTTCAAAGGAAGTCTGTAGGAACATGAATGTCCAATTCTGGTGAACCCGCTTTATTTGCGAGCAGTATTTCATGGAACCCATCATAATGGAGTAGATGTACACGTGGATTCCTGGTATCATCCTACCCAAGTAATAGCATCATTACTTTATTAAACATTAGTAGTGGGGAACAAAAAATTGGGACTAAAAATGAAATCCTACAAATGCGTTCAAATAGAAATATGTATGGACGTTCAGTGTGACAATTCCAAAGTGACTGCTGTCAAAGAGAGAACAAGCTGAATGGACATCAATTGAGAAGTCCTAAGAAATAATGTCAAAACGTTTTTGTCAAATATATGAAGAGTCATTGACTGTTTTCGTATTAAAATAGTACTCCCAGATGTGTAATAGTTCGCGCTATTCCTTATTTTTTTATTCATATGCAAGTAATCTATGTTCATCTTAATCCTCATCTGAACATTGGAAAGAAATCTTGTGTCTTAATGCCCATGCACGTTAATGTCTCACATGTGATTTCTCAACCTATATGATTTTATGTATGATGATAAAATGAACTGTAACCTTGTCATCTTCGGCTTTTCTCTTCGAACCTTCCAGCAGTGAGGAGCTCAACTCACTGCCAATTTAAAGTATTCAGTTGCAACTAATTAGTTTATCTTTCTTGTAGTAAATTCCTATCCATTCTAAGCCAAAAAGGTGCTTTCATTCACTGTGTTGCTCTATATCTCATTTCTATCATTTCAAAGTAAAATTCTCACATAGCCCATACATCAGCAGTAAATTCATCTCATTCATCTTTCACCAACAATCCACAACAACTTCGCAGTTTCAAACATATTAATGGTCCTTCGATCCGGATACTCTTTTAATTAAGGCTAGTGCATTTTCATTGTTTAATTGTGAAGTTTCGTGATAATTCGTGCTATCATCATGGATTTACCAGCTCTCAAGAAAAATCGTGGCGTTCAAAAGAGTTTCTTGACAAAGTCAATGACAGCCTTGCAAGCCCTAGACGTAGAAATACTCCCATCAACAACCTGAAGAATAGGCGCACGCTTGTGGAAGCTCATTTCAACAAGTTCGAGCAGTTCCAAGATCTCATAGAAGAAAAAGTGATTGATGACGACGCTGAACTCGGTGTACAGATGGTGGAGCGTGAAGAGGCGGAAGCTAAATTCATAGAAATTGTATTCACTCATCGACAACATGATTGACGCAAAGAAGACCC